>JAJKFI010000217.1:553029-567534 GCA_029204185.1 Lerista edwardsae | reverse complement strand
AGATAGATAGATAGATAGATAGATAGATAGATAGATAGATAGATAGATAGATAGATAGATAGATAATACTCATTGGAATAATCAGGCTCATTGGTCAATTTTGAGTTGAGAAAATCCACTTTTTGTTACATAAGCCTGTTGTGTTTTCCTTTCCTGGTTACTTGGTTATAAATTATTCCAACATGGTTTGGTTCATTGCATTCTGCATTGAATTATACATTGAATGATTTGCAACATGATGCTATCATTTGAAAATACCAAGATTTTCACAATTTGGGCCGTCATTGGTATCACCTCCATGAGTGTGTCACATGAGTGTGTGCGTTACACACACACACACACGCACACACACACACACACACACACACACCCTAGAGATGCCACTGAAGCAAACACAACTCTGGCAAATTCACCACAATTCTTACCGCTTTTGACAAATCAATTCTTTTTTGTCCTAGTCTCATTCTCCATATGAAAAAAGCAGGTTATGGAAATTTACATCCAGAAATTCTAGTTAGCCAGCCATGTAGTATGGAAAACCATTAGCAGGGACACATATAGAAACTTCTGCTGTAAAACGTAACCAAGCTATCAAAAAATATGCAGAGGGTTCTCATTACTGAACGCTTTAAAAACTTTAAAATGCTTTATCGGCCAATAACCTTTGAGAGAATATAGCTATTCCAACACGGTTTATTTCACTGCATTCTGCATTATACCTTTCCAATTATTTATAATGTGGTGGTATTCTTTGTACTAACCAAGATTTTCACAATGTTGGCCACTAGAGTCAAGCTAAGCTTGTGCCCCCCCCCCCCAACAGCTTGTTGCCTGGTACAATGCCCCCCCTGCACCGCTTTGGATACACCACTGGCACATCGCCGTGAGTAGTGTAGTGCATAAACTACTCCATGGCTGCTTTCATACACTCCCTGACAAAACTAACAATGACCTTACCAAAATTTGCCAGCCTCAGAGACTGTCTCAACCGCTTCAACCCATCAACCAGCAACTTGCAACATGTTATTTAAATCCAGCGTCTGTGTGTCAGGTCCAGACTGCTAGAGTGCACTCAGGAGCATATTCAGTGACCGTCTCTCAGCTCTGGAATTTCGTCCCACATCCATTCATCAAAGCCTGAGCCTATGCGTCTCCCATGCGTATCCATGCGTCTCCCATGCATCTCCCAAAGGCAATGTGACCTCCAAACTTTTGCTGATCAGAGAAAGAGAATGATAGAATAGACTAAGCATCCTGTCATTACTCAGCTCTAGAGGTGCTGCAGACAATACAACTCCTGTTGCACCCTCAAAAACAAGGACGTATTGACCAAGCATGTCTTTTATACATGCTCCCAACAGGGCCCCCAGCAGAAGATGATGGTTGTGTAGATGATGCCTCTGCAATGCAATCCTGCCTGCAATTGTGACATTTCACTTGCATCCATCCAGTATCAGAAACTTCTGCAGTGCCAAATACATTCCAGCACCTCAAGCCACCCAACACCTCGAGAGGACCACCACTCTACTGACACAGTGGACACCATCATTAAAAGTGCAGGCCTAACCTGGCATTGTGCCGGCACAGCGCAGTCGTGCGGGTGCAGCGCAGTCGCAAACGTGTCATAAGGGGTGTCTGTGCAACAGGTTTGGTCACTGGGCTGGTGCAGGCGGCAGCACTGGCACAGGTGCACCGCGCAGCCTGCCGGCTTAGTTCTGCCAGCGCAGACCCGCACTGAGGGTGTCCCAGAGGCAGGTGGGAGGCACAATGGGGTGGAGGGAAGGCAGATCTGTGGGTGGAGACAGGACATGCCTATTAGGCCACATCCAGACCTCTGTCCCTGGGCTGGGTGGCCCTGATCCGGGCCGCACCGGGCTGTGTGGACTTACACCTGCTATTATAAGGGCGCCGCTCTGAGCAGCTCCGTAGGGCTGGCTGGGGATTGCCTCGGGGCAAGGGGAACAAGTCCCCTAGCCCTGCGGTGAGCTGCAGCTGCCTCCCAGCCAGTGTTAGCATACAGTGCGTGTCAGCCGGCCTGTCTCTTCCAGTGCAGGTCAGGAGTGCGCTCCAAGGAACATGGCAGACTCAAGTTATCCCTCTTTCACACAAAGCAACTTCCAAGCTCAATAAAAAAGCATGGAACAGACACTTCAATTCACACTGAAGGCTACACTATGCATTTACAGTGGTCTGACACCTGCCCAAATCGTGCCAAAAGAATCCTAGGAGTTGTAGTTTGGTGGGCGGTCCTGATAGAGATCCATAGCTTCACACATGCACCCCCACAGAGAACTGCAGTTCCCAGAGTTTCCTAGGGGGTGGCAGGACATCAGTTAAACAAGAGTAAGTCTGTACTGTAAACATTCTCCATTTTGCACTCACACTCTGCACCAACGCTTTCCATCACTTTTAAGGCATTCTGTCTCCCACTGGTTCTCATCAACACCATTTTGCATGCTCATTTTACAGGCTGTAGGTTGAGAGGCACACAGGTGAAGACAGGCAGGTAAGCTACAACCACATGAAGAAGCACAGCAGCCTTCTTACCACAGAGAAGATCCCTCCGTTCCTGAGACTTCTAAGAAGTCATATTCATCTTCCAGCTGGAAGTCGATGAACACCAGGGCGATGGTGTCCCCAGGCTCGGCTAGAATGGTCCACGTGCAGTCGGCATTGTTGCTGTACTCCAAAGGATAGTGGGGGGTCGAAATAATTCCGCTCTGCCCCCGGAGCGTCCCGCCACAGGCATCGTCCGCTGAAAGGCAAGCACAAAAAGTTGAGCAACTCGATTGTTCTGTCAAAAAGCAGAAATGCCAGAACGGGGTGAAGGTTCTTGGGGGTCTCCGTTTTCTTCCTCCTAATAGCTGCATTTAAGGGCCTCAGACTCCCAATTAAGATAGGAAAGGGCAGGGGGCACCTAGGAAAGACTGTGGCAAAGAGTCCACTGGTTCTGAGCTGGTGCCATGCTGCTGGGGGGGGGGTACGGCAATGCCCCACTTTACACTGCACAGAGGTTCTGAAACTTTTTAGCACTGGGGCCCACTTTTTGCAATGGCATCCTAATTCATTCTCTCCCTCAAACCATTTGAAGAGATAGCTCTGAATATCATCATCATCTTACATCTACCGCATTACTTGCATTTAGGCTGTCAGAAACCTCAATAGGAAATTGGCCTTACTCACAGGAACAAAAGTCAGAGTAGGAAAGTTATGGACACCTTCAGATCAGACAGGACTGATGGCGGCATCCACAAGGTCCAGGCAATCACCAAAATGGTTAGTATGGACAAGCCTCGCTGGAAAAAAAGAAACTGGATGGTGCTTTGGCTTGGAAGCACTTCAGAAATAAATTGTAGAGCCTCCAAAAGTTCTCCCTTCCTCACATTTTGGCAGTCAGTCTACAACTCCAGTCTTGACAGCTTTTCTATGGAGATAGTGCTGGCTATTTCCACATGGCCAGAACTGTTCATGGACCATCCAGGAGCTGCTACCTCCTCTTGATCTGCTGCGCATGCCGGGGCCCAGCCCGATCCCGTTTTCCAGCACCAATGCAGTCGTGACAACAGGGCGTGCACCGCATCCTGTGATGGGCGGGCGGAGTCACGCAGGCCTCCTTGGGGCAAGACTGTGCTCAGCATCAGCACTGGAATGTTGGATTGGATAGGGTGGGGAGCATTGCCCACTTACTGGTTTTAAATGCAACGGGGGGGGGGGGGGTTCCCCTAAGAAAAGGGCTGCCACACTCCATTATTACTTCAGCCTGCAGCAGAACATAACGCAGGATAGAGCAGCCCTCTCTACACTCTGCCCGTGGCCAGATCCGGTGCACATCCGAATCTGTCCCCCAGGTGCTTGCTGTTCCGCTGGGAAGCCTCCATGCTGAGCTGCTGATCTCCACCAAACTGCCGCGTCTGGGTTCTGCCACCCCAGCAGGCTTTGCGCCAGGATTTCTGGGCAGACACAGCCGGCTGCAGCTCAGTTTGGGGAGCAGGGCGGTGTGGAGTGAAGGCTCCCCGGTGGAACAGCAAACTCCATTCATGCTGGGGAAACTATTCCAAGTGGGCAGCCGTCTCCAGTAATGCTCTCCAATTACCGTACTTATTTGTTCGCCAGATCTAGACCCCCACGTATCATAAAAAATACAACCAAAGCAGCTTACAATCATCTAACAAAATCAGGGAGGGAAGGAAATCATTTAAAACTCTTAAAAATGCAGTCAATGACTCAAAAACAAGCAGGGCAGCAAATGAAAATTAAGCCAGGATCAAATTTAAAACTCTCCCAAAACCAGAATGCATTTTGAGCGGTGTATAGAAAACAGCCACTCTGGTATTCCTGTTGAGGGCACTGCATGGGTGAAGAGCTGCCTCCCCACAGGCCCTCTTTCTCTCTGAGGCCCACTGAATTCATGTTAATGGCAGTGTCACCCCAGCCCCGGCCCGGCAACGCCCCTCCGGCGGGAGGAGACGCCTGCCAGGCAGGAAATGGGGACTTTAAGGCTCCCTGGCCAGGCTGGGACAACGTGCAGCCGGCCAGGGACTGCTCCCAGGGTCGGGAGAGGATCCTGCAAGGGCCAAGCTCAGTCTCAGGAGAGCTCAGCCAGCCCAGGAGACAGGAAGGGGAGGAGTCCGGGGAGGCTGGGGAGAGGCTCATAAGGAGCCTGGACAGCCGAGGGAGAGGTCGCTCTCTGCAGCCCTGCGGAGGCGGAGCGAGGAGGGTGATCCCGGGGGGGCTGGCCACCCTCCTCCCTTTGCCTGGGCCTGGAAGGGAGCCCAGGAGGCTCCCCACTGGGGGAAGAGACCCCAGCCGGCCAAGTGGTGGTGGGGCGATCCTCCGTGGGGGGCACCCCTTGGGCTGACGGCCACCCCCTGAAAAGGAGCTCCCCTTGCTGGCGAGGGAACACACGCCGACTGGCCACTGGAGACCAGAGCTCCCGGGGACCAGACCCCCAGCACCCAGGAGGCCGGCGCCCATCCAAGAGAGACCCTCGAGAGCTACATCGGGAGGACTGACCGTCCCCGAAGGGGTAAGCAACACCCCTGATGCGCCCCCAGACCGTGGCCAGGTGGGGCAAGATGGCAGAAGACAACAGAGTTCGTGCTAGCAAGGGGGAAGCCCCGTGGGGTCCCCGTGAGGGAACGGGCCCATGAATGTAAAGACCCTAACGAAAGTAAGTAAGTTACGGCCAAGCTATTGGTGTCCGGCCAGTGTGTCCCTGCGCCGAGAGGCCGTCCAGGCCCACCGCGTGGGGGTATCCGCACACCCCACACCCAGTAGCCAGGACCGCCCCCCCCGCTGTGGCGGTCACAACGGTGGAGAATGCGGGCACCACCCCCATGGAGGAGGTGGCCCCGGCGGAAGGCCCCGGCCCTGACTGGCTGCAATGGTGGATGGGCCAGCAGGAGGCCCAGGAAGACCCCCAGCAGCAGATCCTTGGCATCCTGGCAGTCCAGCAGCGTGCCCTGATGCAGCAGATGGCCACGTGGAGGCCACCGCAAGCAGGAGCTGCCGTGGTCACAGGCAGGTTGGAGGGAAGTGTCTGCCTTGAGCCTGTCATATAGGAATAGGTATTCCTTAAGATACCCCTGAAGCTCTCTGACCACCACTGCAGGGCCAGACATTCTGTGGGCCTCCCCCAGGCTGATTTCCCCTGTCATCTGAAGAAAGGGCCTTTGGATCCCTCAGAAGAGCGGCAGGCAGGCAGGCAGACCCTTGCAATCATGTCACACTGTGGCAGGCTCTGGCTGATCATCGCCTCTTTAATAAACCTATTCTTCTTAGGCAAGCCGTTAAAAAAATGTACTTAATAGTCGAACTGCGGGGTGGCGACCTGGGGAAAGAGAGCCATTCATTCCAAGAGACCGAAGCAGTGATCGATTATTGGGAGGGGGAAAGAGGGTCCTGTCAGCATTTTCCTCTTCTTAATTGGGCTTGCGGGGATGGGGGGGGGAGAGTATGCAGCTCAGAATCCCAGAATGAACAGGAAACAAACGTCCGACAGGTGCCTGCAGCCCAAACATGCAGCCCAAACCTAGATGTGTCTCCACTGAAGTAAGTCCTGAGAGGGGACAGCCTCTAAGCCCCTGAAGCCCTTTCCTTCTCTTGGCCAGGGTGGCAAGGGGAAGCGGTCCACCTCCCCCACGCTTGGGCTAACAGAGACGCCAAAAGGAACTGCGCCGCCATCTTTTGCTCTCTCCCTGCTTGCTTTCTGCAAGGGTGAGAGCACAATTCATTTCTGCAGAGGGAGGTGCTGGAGCTCAAAAGCAGCCTGAGAGTCCGGCCATCTGCTCTGGGCAGCCTGCCCCATGACAACACATGCGCAGGGACTGGGCAAGCACTGCTTCACAGTGCGGGATAAAGACTTCTGCATATGCTCAGGGGCACCTGGTCTCTCTCATGTATTTCCCACCATTCCAAATGTCCATCTTGTCTTTTGTTGCTTCTTTGCTTTTGCAAGGGAAAGAGGAATCGGGCTCGGACGGTATTCACAAAATGTTTTGCTATCAGCAAGGGAAGGAATATTGTAACCCAAGATGACCATTTGCAAAGGTATAGTAATGATATAGTAAGATTCCTCTCTCAAGCACATTTCAGGGTCTGCTAACTCAAGGTCAAACCTCACATGACGGGGGGGGGGGGGGCTGCCTCATCCTTCCCACCTCCACTGTATTTTTTTTTTAAGTGCAAAGTGACACAGAAGCTGTGATTGAGAGCCAGAACTGTAGGGAGAGGCTCTTCCTGCAGCTTAACTCTTTCCCCCCCCTGCCAACTATCCACTCAACCCTCTCCCCAACCCCTTCTCCAAGTTGCTATCCCAAACAGGGAGGAAGCTCTTCCTGTTCTTGATGAAATACAATGTGAGGTGTCCTGTGCACAGGTGCCACTGTGCATGGGTGTAATCTGCACTCATACTATGGGATGTTCTTTTTTGCAAATGCATGCATTTTTCTACAACTAACCAGTTGGTGTTAGAAATAGAGATATCCATGAAAGGAATTGCTTTCAAAAATCAAGATAACGTGAAGTCTCTAACTAAAAGCTGTTTCTCTCTTTTCAGTGGCTGAATACCTCCTGGATCCTTATTTCCCCCTAACAATTCCAGCCCCCCCCCCCATCGCAGTTTGGCTACTGCATGGGATTTGATGCTCAGCTTCATCTCTGTAGTGTGAACGGCTTGATCCCAGTCTGAAATGCTTCTCAGCCAAGGAGGAGACAGGGGTCACCTTGTTCTACCTAAGTCTCAATTTTTGTAAAGCAGGAGACCAGCAACCAAGATGAGTGTCGCGGGGATTGGCTGGCTGGCATGTGCTTGCAAACGCAAGACACAAAATGGCAAGAAAATGGTTCAGTTATACCATGGAAGCAAGAGGAACCTATTATTTGAGGCTTGATTTTGAGTCTGGGTGTACAAGCACTGTGGAAGGAACACTCGTCACAAAGGAAGACGTAAATGATTACTTTACCTGCCTACTCGGGGTGTGTGTGTGCATTATCTTGCCTTTCTTGCGATGGTGTGTAATTTTAGCCATTTCTATTGAATTTGTCCTTGTTGATGTGTCGGCCATCCCCCATCCCTGCGATTCTGTTTATGTGCTTTTGCTTACTGTTTGTGCCATCGACACAGGACACTCAGCTTTGTCTGTGCCAATTGGCATAAACAACAACTAAGCTGCCATGGCTGATGGTGGACTCCCCCCACCCCACCTGCCAGAACATTATGACAGCACTTTCCAAGGTTGTCTTCTTGCTGCCTGTCGCCTGGGCCCAGTTGCCGGCACCCGCAGGACGACCAGCAAGGACCGGGGGCAAAGCAGCAGGCAGCACCGGCTGGGGCAGGGAGAGGAGGGGCAGGCGCCGGAGCTGCAGGCAAGCCCCGGCGCGGAAGACATTGCCCTCGCTGACAGCCCCGGGGCGCACGGAGGCTGGGACTGGACGCGGCAAGGGCTGGAGCCCCCGCCCAGCTTCCCGCCAAGGCTGGCGCGTCAACCGGGCCTCTCGCGAGAGCCAGCACACTTGCAGAGGCTCTCGCGAGAGCAGGAAGTGGCATGTGGCCTGCCCGGGAAGCCCCGCCCTGGTGGGGGCGGGGCTAGGGCAGCCAGCCAGGACGCTCATAAGTCGGCCGGCCAGCCGAGGGAGAGGGTGCTCCCTCTTGCACTGGCCGGCTGCCAAGGAGGCAGCTCCCGGAGGCTTGGTTCCTCCCCCCCCCCTGGGCCGGAGCACCCATATCTGGAGCTGGCTGAGGGCAGCAGCCCGCAGTGAGGGGCTTGGTGCCCAGCCCCGGGGAGACAGAGGCAGGAGGGCCGACACTGAGCAAGCCTGCCTGCCCAGCCTGGGAGACCGGCCCGTACCCTCGAGTGAGGTGCCTGCCCTCCACCGGGGCGTTGTGGGCCGAGCTACCCCAGTGCAGGAGCCAGTTCCCAGTCCCCAAGCCGACCTCACCAACCGGGGGCAGCCGCAGCAGGCCCGCCCCAGAGACAGGAGACAGCGACACCTATCACTGTAAGCCAGCAGGGGTCCCTGAGCCTGGAACAAGGGGGCCATGAATGTGAAGGTGTTACCTTCAACAAATCGGCTGTGCGCTCGAAGAACATCAGCTCGTGCCATCTTTGTGCAACACCGTGAGGCTGCCCGCCAGGGGCACTCCATCCGCAGGTCAGTCGAACCCCCGGATCAGTCCCGACCCCCGCCATGGACGTACACTGCCCCAGGCAAACTTTCCACAGGCACGCTTCCAAGTGGTTTGTTCGACCTAATTTTGAGGACCCCCAAGTTATCTCCCCAAGGGACATAAGTTCTTTCACTTCCCCTGGGGAGGCTGTTTCATGGTGCCACTCATCTCTCCCAGTCAACAAGATCTTGTCTTGTCCGCATGTTTACACAGACTCTCACTCACTCACTCACTCACTCACTCACTCACTCACTCACTCTCTCTCTCTCTCTCTCTCTCTCACACACACACACACACACACACACACACCTTTCTTTCAGTAGCAGTTCCTGTTCGATCAGGAACTCCGGGTATCCTAAACTGTGGCCAGTAGCAAACCCTCTACTTGCTGTGGTGCTGCCAGGCATTCTAGGGTGCTACCGGAAGCAGACAGTGTGGATGCCAACAGGAAATGGGCCAGAGGATAACGAGAGATGACCACGACGGGGTGGGAAGTTGAGAACTGCAGATACCTCAGGAAACAGTCTGCAGATATGGGAGGGGGCTGCTCTGTAAGGCACTGAAAGCAAATCCTTTAGACTACCATATATACAGGTGAAGTACACGATGCAAATGGACTGAAGAAACCAAATTCTCTGGCAAGCTGCACACAGTTCCATTCCAGAATTACTTTTGGAAAAAAATTCCTACTTAAACAAGACACAGGATGAGCCGGACACAGCACAGAGAGGCCTTCCAGAACTATACAGGAGGAGGACCAGACTATTTTACTCACCCTTAACACAGTCACCGACTGCAGTCTAACTTGAGAGGCCACTACTGGAGTGCAGGGAAGGGAACTCGTTACACAAGCAAAAATAAATAACCTTTTTTCTCTCTCTTTTTTTTCTCTTCCAATGGGCATGTCAGTAAAACTAACAATGTACACCGCGCGGGGATGGCACTGGAACCAATGCTTACCACAGGTTATCTTCCCGTACAAGCCGACTCTATTAACACAAAAGCTATTACAGCAAATAAAGTAGGAGGATCAAGTGAAGAAAAACATGGGCAGGAAGATAAAGGGAAACGGAGAATTAATTTGACTTGCATTGTGGCAGCGTGTCACTTTTGCATGTTCGAGTGCCATCAAAACGCTGTGCTATTTACTGAGGACGCGCACGGCAAAAGCCTGTTAACTTTACAATGCACACTACAGAATGGCGTTTCGGATGCGTTAGTCAAGGGGCTCTCTCCGACTTTTACATTACCAACACTTATTTATTTCAAGTAGCTCTAAAACCCAAGGATAAGTACGCTGCTTGAAAAGGACTTCCGGAGGAAGTTGAGACCTTCTGCGATGAGGACGCAGAAGCAGCCTTGTGTCAAATGCATCAGCCCTGGGTCTGCAGACTCTGGGTCACAACGCAATGCCAGACATACACTGTGAAAGCAAATGTATATTTATCTGTGATGTCTATGTGCAGCCTCAAGGTTCTCAAAGTAGGCTACCTCAGAATGCCAGGTGCAGGGGAGTGGCGACAGGATGCAGTCATCTTGTGGTCTTGTGTGCTCCCTGAAGCACCTGGTGGGCCACTTAACTGTGAGAGACAGGAAGCTGGACTAGATGGGCCTTGGTCTGATCCAGAGGGACTCTTCTTAGGCTCTTATGCTATTTGTGGGCATTCCCATCAGCGTCACTGCAGGTCCAGCAGGAAATGGGATGCTGGAGTATGTGGATTGAGCCATACTTTCCTGAAGCAATGCTGCACATAATATGGCTCAGCAAAGTGGGCTTGGTCCTGACATCCATAACCAGCACTGGCACTGCATGTCAAAGTTTTGGAGTGACTTGACCCTCCGTCCGAAGGGTAGTCCAAATAGAATACAATGCTCCCCAAAGGTGCTCAGGGTATAATGCAGCAATTTTCAATGACAGGAGGGTCATTTATTAGTACGGGGGCTGGGAGGTGTGAGCCCGCAGCCAGCAACTGTAAAAAAGAAAAAAGAAATCTGATGGTGTCCCTTGACAATTTTAGCACCTTATCAGTGTGCCACAAGATGAAAATGACTGTAAATTGCTGCAAAAATGGGAGTTATCTAATTAGGGGAAAGGAGCCACTGATGAAATACTGCTTTTGTCTCCTCAGTCTGGAGGTAGCAAAGATACAGTAGCGGCAAGAAAAAGCATTCAAATATGAGACACAATGGGAGAAAGAATTGGTAACAGAGATGGCATTTTGACTGCTTGAGAGGACCACAGTCACAATGAGCTGAGCGTGGGATTTTCACCTCACACTTGGAGAAAAAAAACTACTCTCAGAGCACAGTCCTAACGTGGAGTTAGGCCAGCACAGTTAGGCCGGGAAAGTTTGGCTGGCACAAGGGCCACTGTAAAGCCTGTTTGGACCACTCTTGAAGTCAGGGAGGATGGCGCACATCTGTGTGCTGGCCTCTCTGACTCCGACAGTGGTCCCAACATACTTTATGGTTTCCTTTGTGCTGGCCAAACTTTGCTGGCCTAACTGTGTGGGCCTAACTCCAGGTTAGGATTGTGCTCACACTTGTATCCTCAGAGCCATCTGCCACCCTACTGCCGCAAGGAAAATGCAGGGCATGGGTTTTGGCATGTCACCACTGGTAAAAACATCTGGACTAACTCAAATTGCAACTCCGATGTGGGTTCTAAGAAGAAACAAATTGGTTTCTCTTGTGACACCAAGGAGGAACCAGCCACTGTAATATTTGAGACCAGTTCCCTCTTTATATGGTTTCTGGAGGAGTTGAAAAACTCATTCATTTTGCTTGGCTTTTGAGGATGGAGGAGGAACTTCCTAGGAACACTTTTTCTCTTCTGTCACTAATTTTTCACCATTATTTTATATTTGGTTGATTTAAATAGGGAGGCCTGGTGTGCTGTGGTCCATGGGGTTGCGAAGAGTCGGACACGACTTAGCGACTGAACAACAACATTTATCTGTATCATTTAATCTTGTTTTTGTGTTCAATCCATTACTTATTCATATCTTTTTATTATATTTACATTTTATTGTACAGTGCCTTGAGCATAGGAAAGGTGGTATATAAAATTGTAAATACATAAATAAAATCAAGAGAGAAACATCTAAACTTGGACCACTGCATCCTAGACGACTGTGCCCAGGGCAACTGCATCCTGCTCACTGGCATCTGTGGGCTTTTGCACCTGGGATTTTTGCATCCCGGACAATGTACAGTGTGTGTGTGTGTCCTCCACACACACACATATGATTCTATGAAACAGGACAGCAAAAATTACTGGCAAGTCAAAACCAAGACAAAGTATTTAAAAAAAAAACCCCACCAACATTGTTTGTTTTCCATTTTTGCAATACATTTTTTTTCCATTCTGTGGACACCATTCCAGGGGGATTTTTTTTTTTTTTGTCAAAACCAGATCTAAATCAGCATAAACTAGCTTGATCTTTTCTTCAAAAAATGTTAATTTAAAAATCCTTTTAAAATATTAACAGTTTCTAAAACCAAATAATAGCCATAACATTAACAATTCCCCTATTTATCGAGCATGATTTTAAGTTATGGTTCCAACATATCAAAGCACCTGTCAACAGCCTGGAATTGAATTCAGAGAAGGAAGTATATGCACACACGCGCACACACACACACAGACAACTGCACATGTATGTGTGTGTGCGCGCGCACTCTCTCTCCCTCAGCACAGTATACTTCAAACAACTGCTTGAGTTATAATAGGCCAGAAAGTTTTTAATGAGATAATGCATATTTGATACGCTTAAAAAGCAGCATTACAAACGTTCCCAGCATCTACGGCTGGCTTCCCATATCTCTGCTCGACTGCCAAACAGAGTCATAAACCCATCAGCTCCACTTAAATTCAGCACACAAACTTGGAGAGGGTGGTTTGCTCAGGAGCTGCTGCCTCCGTGAACAGGAGGGCTCAAGAGTTTTACCAGACAGCGCAGAAGAGGGCAGCATGAAGCAGATGCTCATTTGCCAGGGCCTTAGAGAATGGAGGCTCTTTACTTTGAGAAGGAAATGCGCCAACATCCCCATTCTCGCCCAGGGCAGGCCACAGAACGATGTTCTTCTCTTCGTGTGATGTCCCTTCTGGGAGACTCTTCCTGGTTCTGTGGCTCTGGTTCTAGGGCCACTGTATAGTAATGCATTGACTGTTCCTCCGCCAGCTCTTCAGACCCCAGAAGGGATTGTCCGCTACTTTTCAGGCGCTGTGCTCCAAACTCCCATGACACACCTGCAGACCTTTTGCGGTACGCGGCTGGGCTGGAGCAACAATGGTGCATCTTCTCCTTTCCTCCCATTGCCTTCTCCTCTTTTTCAAATATGTGATGAGACGGAGAGATGGAGAGGGTTGCTGGCAAGTCAAGGGGCAGCAGAGGGCTGCGTGAGAAGCAGGAGGGTGGGGGAGAGGGGCTGGCAGTTGGCATCCAATCTGAGGCTGCTGCCGCCGCCCCCCCAATACTCTCAAAATATTATATTACTAAAAAGCCACGATCAGTGACTGCCTCCCAAACGTGGCCAAAGATTCACTACCGCTAAAGCATTAAAATATTCATTATATGATGTGTTCATTTGTTTTGTTCTGTAATACTTTAAGATATACAAATTCCTCTTTCTAAAGCATTGAACATGTGTGTGCATGTGTGTGTAAGTAAGCAAATGTCAGACAAACATACCACATTAAGGAAGATGAACTCCAGTTGCCTCTGCTAATGTAAATAAGTTATTTTCCCAATTCTGTTTGGAATGACACTCAAAAGTTGAATTCTTAATCCAGGACTCTCATTGAACAGAGGAGGTTAGGAAGGCAGACTATTGGCGCATCTAGATCAAAGTTTTCAACACTGACTGACTTTTTTTCTGATGTAAACCAGGGAAGCTCAAAGCATGGAAGTCCTTGATCCAGTATTTGGGAGCAGAATCAAGGGTACTTTGATTGTTTGCAAGCCCCTCTTTGAATGTTTGCAAGCATATCAACCACTTGCAAAGGTTCTTTTCTCCCATCTAAACCTTGGTGCTCACAAAAAAGGCCTTTTGTGGACATATTCAAGCCTTTGTGAGATACTGGAGTGATGTTCTGAAAGGCTCAAGCTTTTGCAGATGTTTACTGGGAATTAGAACCTTTCGGGAATTAGAACAAAATGCTCCAAGTTCGTGTTCAGAATCAGCTCACCTCAAAAGAGAAGAAACCTCTTAAAATCCTGAACATTGTTTTTAGCTCAGAGAAATTTGGTTATTCCCACTCCCTGAACTCACCCTCAAAACACACACACACACACACAGGCACATAAAACCTTTCCCTTCACAACAACAATAGCAGCCAGCTCTGCAAAAATTCGAGGTAAAATCTCTACAAATCTCAATTCAGGTTGGAAACTGCATGAACACCCAGTGGTGTAGCTAGAAGATGTGCTGTCCTGGGGCACGCCTTTGCGGGCTGCCTCCTGCCCCCCTCTGAACGCAGCCAGAGTTGCGTCCAGTTGTGTACTCCAATTGCAAACTCTGAACTCCAGTTGCGCCCGGAGGGTCTCTGAGGCCTTCAGAAGGCGTTAGAAGATCCAGGTTTTTTTTTTCTCCAGGAAAGGCCTTTGGAAGTCCTTAGAAGGTCACTTTTTTGGGGGGGGGAAGAACCAGAAGTGACATTAAAGGTCTTAGAGGGGAAGCTTCCCCTCACTTCCAGTTAAAAGAAGAAGTAAATGTATAAGGCCAAAGGCCTCAGAATACCCTTCAGACACAAAAGGAGCAGGGGCAGCGGCATCATGCAGCCGGAACGCTGGGCAGGAGGAACGGGTGAGCGGCAGCTCGCCCGTTGCGTTCCG
>JAJKFI010000217.1:523964-552629 GCA_029204185.1 Lerista edwardsae | reverse complement strand
ACCCGTTCCTCCCGCCCAGCGTTCCGGCTGCATGACGCCTCTGAGCAGGGGTCCTATGACCCTTTTGAACCCCATTCAACTATGCTACAGTTAACATCCCCAACTGCCTGGGTGCTGGATGATGAGGATGCTTTAACGTCAAATAATCAACGTACCACCAACGTAATGGGAAAGAGTAGTAAATAGGCAAGATTTCTTCCCCCACCCCCATTACGGGAGATGATGTTACTACAAGAGTCTGCTAAACACAATAAATTTAGGATTTAATACGACTGTAGGAGACAGGATTTCAGACCTGACTCCAGATGATATATTTACACAGGATTTTAGTAATTTAATTTTTCACAGCTTCCCTAAGGTACGAATAAATTCACGTAATTGCTAAAAGAGACAACTGTTTGTTGCAAACCATGTTTGTTGCCTCTGGAGTCGATTCATAATTTCAGGCAGCTCTCCAACATAACGCCAGATCTGGCCGAATTAGGATGGAAACAACAATTCCGAAATTGTTCACACTTTGACACATGTGGGATATCTTACAGCAGAAAAAAGGACTTATAAAGAAGGAATAGACTTATTTTGGTTTTTGGGGGAAAGCAGAGTCAATATTGGCTCCCCTCACATGGATTTACAGAATACAAATTATGGTTAGCCTCTGCAGAGCTTCCCAAACTGTGGGGTCATGAGCAGCGGCAGCATTCAGCTGGTACGCTGGGCGGGACTTACCTTTGAGTGGCAGTCCGCCTGTTGTGTCACGCCGCGGAACGCGGCGTGACGCAACGGGCAGACTGCCACTCAAAGGTAAGTCCCGCCCAGTGTACCGGCTGAATGCCGCTGCTGGTCATGAGCCATTGATGGGTTGTGAGCCCAGGTGCACGGGTCACAACCTGGGCCCTCCCACTGGCCCTTGCTCAAAAGCACAGCCATTCCAGAAGTCAAATTACTCACTGGGTGGGTGGGGAGGCTCCTCTGGGTTGCACAGGGCCAGCCCCCCCCCCATTATCCTGGTCCCTGCATGGCCCATAGAAGACTTGGAAAGACACTTCCAGTTTCTGGCAGCCATCAGGAAGTGGCTTTTGGGCCTTCTGCAGGTCTTGCTGAATACTGCAAAGACCCGCACATCCACCGGCCCCACATGTCCCAGAAGGGCCTCCCCACCCTCCTGGTACGTCATTCCTGAGTCACAATCCACTATGGGGGACAAGGTGGGTTGCAGTGCCAAGAAGACGGTGCTATCTTAGTGCCTGTATTTTCACACTTGGTTCTTCAATGCTTCCCTAACAAATCCTGTGAAATTTGAAGGGCCTTCCATACATTACAAAACATCAAGCCAAATTGTGTTGCCAATTACAGCCTGGCAGTGGCATCGGGTACACAGGAGAGATGCCCAATAGGGACACAAATGTGTTTCATAATGAATGACCTTCTCATTGCCATTTGCTGTTATATTGCCTGCATGTGACAACTGTGAACTGGAACTGTTCTGTTTTGGGAATAGGAGATTCTCGCTTTAATAATGTATTTTCCCCAGACAAAACCAATTTTTCTTGGGGGGGGCGGGCAGAAGCAAAATATTTATCTTGTTACAAGACCTCAACATGGATGAAGAGAATCACAGGTTATAGTTTTGCATTGTAAGCCACAGATAAAATAAAGAAGTTCCAGTGTGCAGGAGGCTGGCCTGCTACTGAGTCAGTTTGTTGGTCCATGTAGCTCAATACGTTGGGCCTTCACTACCTGTGGAGGATCCTTCCAGTCCCACCAGGATATCACGGAGACAGAATCCTGAAGCTAATTAAATCCGTGAGGGCGCAAAGTGCTGCAATTCATAGAACTACAGAGTTGGAAGGAACTACAAGGTCATCTAGTCCAACCTCCTGCCTGTAGCAGGAAATCCTCCTAGAGCATCTCAAGCAAGTGCCTGTCAAGCCTCTGCTTGAAGGTCTCCAGTGAGGGAGAATCTACCACCTCCCTTGGCAATCTGTTCCATTGCCAAACCGCCCTTATCACCAAGAAATTCTTCCTGATGTCCAGCCGGAATCTCCTCTCTTGCAGTTTGTACCCCTTGGACCTAGTTCTGCGGTCAAAGGCAGATGAGAACAGATTTGTCCCTTCTTCCTTATGATAACCCTTCAGATATTTGAAGAGTGCCATCATATCCCCTCTCAGTCTTCTCCAAGCTAAACATATCTAGTTCCCTCAACCTTTCCTCATGGGACTTGTTTTCCAGCCCCCTGATCATTTTTGTTGCTCTTCTCTGAACCTGCTCCAATTTGGCTGCAGCTTTCTTGAACTGAGGTGCCCAGAATTGAACACAGTACTCCAGGTGAGGGCGCACCAATGCGAAGTATAGTGGAACCACAACTTCTTGTGATTTGGACACTATGGTTCTATTAATGCAGGCTAAAATTGTATTAGCCTTCTTTGCAGCTGTCAAACACTGCTGACTCATGTTCATCTTGTGATCCACTGCAACTCCAAGATCCCTCTCACCTGTTGGGCTGCCAAGCCAGGTTTCCCCCATTCTGTACCTGTGTCTTTGGTTATTTTTGCCTAATATTTTTGCCTGGGGTTGTGCCCAGGCGTCTGGAGGTTGTGCACAGTCTCCCACATTGCTTGCCTGTGAATCCTTTCTTCGTTGCAGTAACATACAATGAAGGTAGTGAACAGTGAACAGTACAATGAAGGTAGGACCATCAGCCAAGTGACGTGGACTGCTTCTTTCTATAGCAAGTACAGGGGTTCCTGATACTGCAAACTCTATCCACAAAAGCAGCAGGAACTATCCCCTTTGAGGAGGGGGCAGCACTAATATATTATGGCCTGATACTATCAGGGACTGAAAACCCACTAGTTGCCATTCACTGATCCATCTGGATGACCTTTTATTTCACTTCTCCTCCATCTCTACTAACAACCTGATCTCTGCAACTGGCTCAGAGTCCATACTCTGAGTATTTATGACTCCATCTATCAATCAAGAAACATAAACATTACATGTCATCATTAACCGCCATGTTGTGGAAAATACTGTCCTAGCTGAAAGCTACTCCCAGCCCCTGTTTATGGTTGATTTTAAGCCAATGATTAAATTGGTCATTTTTAGTTTGTAATTTAAGTCAAACAACCTGAAGTCTCCTTGACCAGTCAGGAAGCACAAGTGCTGAAGGGCTTTTTATCCCTCTTTGTGCTCAGAGAATACACTGCTCTCAAACTGTCCACCCTGTTTTATCCTCCCTGCCTCACAAACCAAGGCAGTAACTCAGGAAGGGAGGCTGAGCCCTGGAGGGATTTATGGCCTCTTTTAGCTCAAAGCTCACGAATCAATCCTGGTGTAATGGGGCTTTCAAGCTATTGCGGAGACTGCTGCCGAAGTCAAAATGTTCCCGTGGAAAGCTTTGCACCTCCCTGATGTGCCAAATCCCATTTCAGTAAGACCTGAAAGGCCTGGGCTGATCTTGGCTGAGGCAAAGGCACACACTTCCCCTTTCATCCCACTGAGGCTGTATTGTACAGCTCACCTCTGCACCTCTGATATGAGGCATCTCCACCTTCCGCCTTGGCATGAGACCCCAAAGCAAATATTATAGAGTGGCAGCAGTCACAGGTGGGGCACTGGACCAGGTTTTGAAGGAGCAGAGTTGCTCTCAGGTTACTGATGCAAATGATCACACCACTCTAGACTTCCTCTGGGGAAGGCTTGATGGATTGCGATGAGCAACTATTGACTTGCCCAGACCTACTGACTAGCAGCTTATTAGGACAGCCATTTTTTTTTTCATTTAACAGCCTGACCCCCTTTGTCACTGAAGGTTCCCTCTGAGCCAATGACTGTCAAACTTTCCACCTTCAGGAATAACAACATTGGGCAAAGATTCCCTCTGCATCTTCCATGGAACCGCTACTTGCTGTGGAGGATTCTAGATCGGGGGTGTCAAGCAAAAGGCTGGCAGCCAGATGCAGTCCCTTGCGGGTCTGCATGCACCCCCAGTGATAATTGGGCTCTCCCAGCACCACCCTCTCAGCAGCGCTGCTTCTAGTGAGACTGGGATAAAGACACGGAAGGAGGCCTCAAAAGGTAAGGAACACTACAGAGAAAGGGGGAACCAGAGACAACTCAGGCTACAGGGTCCCTAGTTGTTATTAATTTGAAATATGCATGTACTGCTTTTCTATTAAGATATCCTATTTACAAGGAAAACTACTTTTAAAAGGAAAAGCACAACCCACAAAATTGAGCAGCAACACCAAGAGGCAGTCAAAGATCAAATAACACCAGAAAAAAAGAGGCTAATGAAAGTACCAGCCACCAATCATCCCTTAAAAGGTTGGGGAATAAAGAAGCACTTAACGAGTCATCTAACTGATAAAAACAGGAGTTGGTGCCTGCCAAACCTATCCAGGGAGGGCACTCAATAACCAGGCAAGCCTCCACTGCAAACTCTCGCAGAACACCACCTGACCATCCTCTGAGATAACCTTGAAGGAGACCTGACATTTCTGGCAGGTTTAAAGGGTAGTCAGGAAGGCACCCACATCCCCAATCATTCCAGGTCCTTGAGAAGGGTGCACAGTACTTATTGGTGGGAGATATTTATTTCAGCCCCATTCAAGAGACTGTTAAAGCAGCTCGCAGATTACCATTCAAGATAACGGTCCAATAAAATGTCAGCATTATGAACACAATATATCAAAGGCAGGAAACCAGCTGCAACAAATAGCCAGCAAAAGAAACACACAAGGGAAAGCTAAACAAAACAAAAATGTTTTTACCAGCAGTATTAAGGCCAATCGGGCCTCACGCAGGCGGGAATCCAAAGCTGGAGATGCCACTGAAAAAAACGCTGTCCCGGACCTCCGTCAAACTAATCTGCAATAGACGTGGGATGCGGGGTAGAGCATCCAAGAACCAAGACAGAGGATAAGCAGGTTCAAGTATCCTGGACCCAAGTCCAGCAACCAGAACTGGGCTTGAAGGATATCTGAAGCCAATGCCGGTCATAAAGTGCACTAATGGGATTGAGGTCACACACAGAAGACTGACGGTCACTTCCTGTTCTAAGTTTTTCCTGGACGATTAGAGTCTCAACACAGGGCAAAGAAAAACACACAGTTGTGAGGTGAAGTACATGCAAAGTGACTATTCCACACAGGAACACGGCTTTCTTTGGATGAGAAGTCCTTTGGATGAGAAGCCCTTGGGAGAGCTAATCTGACTCTTTCCAGGCCCGTTTTACAGTTACTTCATCCCAATTCCATAACAGTTCTAGAAAAGCAACCCCCAAAACTGGCAACTGGACCAGCAGGTTGAACAGCTGGAGTTGTGGTTTGGGAATAGAGCTCTGGGTTCAGAACAAAATACGGTCAATCCTTGTTATCCATGAAGTTGCTTATCCGTGTCAATAAAAGTGCAACCTGTATTGTCACTTACATGGTATCCTTCTGCTCATCTGTACCCATCCACAGTAGCCAAAAGAAGTCGGAGAGACCTCAGGCAGTTCTAACAGCTTTTATTGTTCCCTTGGCTTAACTAATCTCCATGTGATCCCAGTGGTTTTCCCCACCTTAATAAGTTGCAGCTAAGGGTGCAGTCCTAACCTAGCAGTACTAACTGGTTTGTGCTATCTCAACACCACTTCAACAATGGCAGTGAAGCATAGTGCTAATGAAAATGTTTTATCAAGATATTGGGCTGCCCTCACTATCACCCAACCCACAGAATTCAAGGTAAGATTCAAGTTCATAATGTCCATATAATGTATTACGAAGAGCAACCCTAAGAACCTAACCCCATTTTCCCCATAGGATCAATAATTCAGTAACTATGGTTTCCGTACCTTCTGGGTTTTCCAGGAATAGAAACCCAGCAGTTAATGAGAATTGAATGTATTGCAAACTGCCATCATTCTCCCATGTCCTATAAATAGTATTCTGTTTAAATTAAACAGCTCCACTTTTGTTAAGCAACACAATAATTTGGGAGATTCGTTTTTTTTTCTTTTTGCTTTATTGCAATGGCTGGTGGAAGTGTTGCACTGAAGGGAGGAGAAGACAGGATTGGAACTGCAGGCTAGCCGAGTTTCCACCCCGAGGGTTAATGGGCGTTCTTGCGGCTTGGGGCTGCTACACTGATCCATCATAGGTTATGCTGGGTGCTATTACAAACACATCAGCATTTGTCATCCATTCCAGACAAACAACGGCTCATTGGCATTCTAATAATAGGAAGCTGTCGCAAGGTATGCCGAGACACAACAGCTGTTCACAAATATTGGCTGGGGGGAAGGCAGCCCGTGGGGATTTCGACTTCTAAAATAAAAGGTGTAGTTTGCCTGCCAGTAACACATTTCTGGAGAAGGAGGAAACCTGGTGGCAGCCCTTGCTACTTGGGATGGCTGTAGAGTTGGCTTTGTCAAGGGCCTCGTGACCTTCATGTGCCAATTGTACAGGAGCAACCTTTGTTTCCTTTGCACATAAATGGTCTGTATTGATCAGTATGGAACAGGCAACAGTTCAGTGATGGCCTCCTACAGAGCATTCAGAACGGACACCACCAAACCCTGGCCAAAGGGGGGGGAACTGAAGGGTGATTGGTCAGGCAATGCAAAGAAGCTCCTTGAGCAGCAAAAGGCCAGAGCAGATCACATGACAAGCTCCAGCCCTTTGTGAAAGCTCCAAGGTCAGCCCTGCACAAGAGCACCACAGCACTGAAGCAGATGGAAGTGGTCACTCTGCGTGGCAGACGAGGGCAGGAAGTCGGTCACTGCCCCATCCTCTCCTTGCATGCTGTCCTCAAAGAGCAGGTGAGAAAAGGATGAAGAAGAGGAGGGGAGTGTCCCTTCCTCTTCCAGTGTGGCTGATGGGGGTCATGGCATTGGGGGAAGGTGATGTGATGATGATCCTTCTCCCAGGTGGATTCCTTCCAGGGAAGGCTTAGAAAAAGATCCCACCCCCGCTCTCTCCACTGGTCCTGAGGAGGCTGGCAGGAAGGATGCCTGGAACTGAATTGAAACCCCAATTCAGGGAAGAGTTTTGCAACACCACTAGGAACGTTAGCAAAACATGATCATTCTAGTTCAGTGGATCACAACTTTTAGCACCTATGGACCACTGAGGCAAAAGTTGGAGTTCTCATGGACCATATGTGACCCCCTCCTTGCAGCACACAAAAGGCACAATTAAATTTGCAATAATTAGAGAGGATTTATCCGAGATGTATTATGCATTGAGAAGGCTGCTTTTGTTGCCAGGTGCTGCTGTGGACTGTCTGTTCTGGCCCCTGTCTGATGGTCCATAGGGAAGAGCTCACTCGGCTAGATGCCAAAAGCAATAGAAAGCTGTCTTTTTCTTTCCTGAGACCTCGCGGACCACTTCTCAGGGTCTCACGGACAATGGCTTGGACCATTCAATGCTATGGTTCAGTTTGCTTGCAGTATGCATTCAGTTCAGTCTCCATTCATGCAGTTTCCCCTCTTTTGCAAAGGAAAATGTTTAAAATATGATCTGGTGCTTGCTGAGTGCCAAGATGATTTCCGACAGTCAAGGTGAAAAATAAGGATTCTGGGTGGAAGCACCAACTCAGCACGCAGTTCCACTAACGAGTCAAAAAGGAGGTGAAAAATGATGGAAGTGGAACTATCCCTTGCCAGCATCAACCCAGCTGCACCCACTCCACCCCCTCATTTGGGGGGCACCAACAACCCAAGTGGGTAGCAGTAGCTAAGCACAAGCACTAAAGCACTACAAATGGAGCTGGCTGCAACATCACCACTGCCTGACTCACGGGGGAAAACGCTAAGAATGTATATCAGCAGACAAACCGTATTTGCTCAATTTAAAGGCAAGATTTATGGTCTGGTACAGAATTGCTAATTGATTACATGAACACAGAGTCAATAAGGGGATCAATACAAGACACTTGACTGAAGGGCACAGGGGATACGTGTTGGGAGCGGGGAGAATTCTCAAGGTATTGCAGATATCACAATAAAGCAAGGCTGCTGTATATTTACTAATTAGCCAGTCCCATGAGAAGGGTAAAAGCTGGCAAGTGAAAAACTCGCCATATATTTATAGAAGAAACCAAAGCCACCCTCAGACGCTTTTGCATTGGAAGGACAATGGGCATTCCACAATTTTGTGGAAGAGCAGAAAAAATAGAGACCCTGAGATGCTTGAGATTTCGGCCCCCGTTTCACATGCAAATTCTGAGGCCTTCTGGCTGCAACCACTGTATTGGAAAAGGTATAGCGGGACCCGCTGAACTTTCAGAACAGAGCTGGCATCGTGCAATTATTTTCACAGCACGCTTTGGGTCCTGCTCCCTGGCTCAGGAAAACCTCCCGAGTTCCTACCGCATTGCCCTGAAACGAGACACAAGGACACCCGATCGATAACAGAAAAGGGGAGTTCACACTTACCTCGACAGAAGGGCAGAGGGAAGTCCCAGGAGGCCGTGTTCTCTGAAATGGCCTGGCACGTGAGCAGCGCGTGGCCCTCCAGGAAGAAGCCTGGGTTGCAGCTGTAGCGCACTTTGTCGCCGACGCTGAATGTGGTTCCCTGCTGGATTCCATTCTGCAGCCGTCCTGGGTTTCCACACGTGTGGCTCGGGAGAACTGCCAGGGAGGAGAGGAGAACATTTGGTTAGTCAAAAGGAGCCAATAGCCAGTCATCCATCATCCTCGATGTTAGCCCTGCAAACAATTAAGGCCCTCTGCCCACCCACTCATGAAGCTTTGTTCCACCACCACCCTACAGCTTTCCTGCCTTGTTGCGCTCATATATCCACCTGCTTCAATGACACAACTAAAAACTTTGGTGCAAGTATCACAGCTACCTCGTCCTGTCTGGAAGGGCTGGGAGAAGCAGGGGCCTTTTCCAAGCAAGGAGAAAGCCAGCATGACTGCAATGACGATACTCAGAATTCCTCCAAACAGCTGCTACTATCATGGTTCATACTGCTCAGATAAACCTGGCTTAGAACAAACTCTAAACTCAGTGTAATCCCTTAAACGTGAACTTACCACACTGTTATGAACAAGAGACAACTTTTTCCTGGCAAAGCAAGAAATGTGAAGAAAACATCTTTTGTCCATCATCAAATATCAATTATGGATTATTACTGGGGGGGGGCACCGAAAAATCATTATACGTGTCATCCATAGATCAATTTGGTGACCTGTTGTGTGCCTAATGATGTTCTGCTCAGAGTGGGTATTCCAGTTCTAAAACATACGTGAAACTATTTACCAATCACAGAATGCAGATCAACTTCCAACTCATGAGAACTATTCACAACAGTGGCACAGCAAGCGAGGGGTGGCAGCAGTGGTGTCATCTAAATGATTTAAGAACAGGTACTCACTTTTGATTGGCACGTGTCGGGACCCACCCACCGGAAGTGACGTCATGAGCCAGAAGTGATGTCGTGGCAGGAAGTGACATGAAAAAAGCCCTTTTTGAGGCCTCAGATGATTTTAAACTGACCCAACAGTTGCAACAGTATTCCACAGCACCCCCAGAACATGTTAAGAAGGCCTGGCCTCATGTTAAAACCCCAGAGCAACTCATTTTTCAGTGGCAAGGCAAGGCAAGGCTCCGCTCGCTGTCTGCCTGCCTGCCTGGCTCTGAGAACATGCAGGCAACTCAAACATGCAGGAAATTCAAACGTTGCAAAGGGCAGAGTCGACCAGTGGGTGGGCGAATGGGCGGGGCCAGCTGTAATCCTAGAAACCGGTACTCGCATACCCCCCGTGTACCCCCTGCATGACATCACTGGGTGGCAGGTATCCTCCCTTGGTGCCAGCCTGGAAGGGGGGCCACGAAGTGTGAGCGCACATGCTTCAACCACACCCTGAGTCAGAACACTTTCCTTGTGCTTGTCCCAGCAGCTTCTCAATCCGGCTGTGGTGCCCCTTCCTTCTCCGTGGTTGGCTCTTGCTGGCGCCGTGGCTCAGCACGACGGCTTCTCAATCTGCACGCCTTCCTCCACCTTTGGAGGCTCAACGAGAGCATAATTGAGAGCCAGATTGAGAAGCCGCCGCCACCTCAGGGAGCACCCAGAAGTGATATCACAAGGTCACGTGACATCATGAAGTCTCTGCCCTGGGAACTGCAGCCCCTACGACTAGCAACCCTTGCATTCGGTTGGAAAATGTTGATCCATGATTTAAATTCCCCCATTTTTCAAATTAAATCAACCGACCTTGATCAAAACCTCAAGGAGCTACATCTTGCTCCATATTGTGCTGATGGCTGATTAAAATTTGCCTCTATAGTTGAACAGGCAGCCCTACTTAAAGCTGTCGTTTTGGATTCAGTGCAACCAGGAGAATTTACTCCACAAGATACAGACTATGGGACTCTCTGCTGGTATCCTGGGTGCCAACCCTTTAACTAGAGCATCCAATATTATTCTGAATAGGTTATTTGACATTGAGAGGCAGGAATCATTTGCCAAGGTTTCGAAAGTATGTTCACCTCTACATCTACAATTACCATTAACCTCTGCCTGCAAGCCAAGGTATCTGTTGCTAATTGAGAACCCTCAAGGTCGTCGGGCCTTTACCATAGCAAGCTGTCACATCTTACCCTCTAATGTTTTAAAAGCCCACCACAATAGCTCTGCAGTTGATGGCAAAGGGGGCTGGTGCACAAGCGTATGCAGCAAGGGAGTTATTGAGAACTTAACTCTCAGTAACAGAGCAACAGAGCAATCCTACTCAGCCCGTCGTGTTGACGCTACGTCATAGAGTCGAGCGGCACCCCCGTGTTGGAGCTGAAGCTCTCAAGCTGACACTACAAGTAGCGTTGGCTTGAGAGTGCCGCCAGGGAGCCTCCCTTGCGCCAACCGGAGCCGGTTGGTGCTCGCGAGTCTCCGTCCCATTCCAGGACTGGAATTGTCAGGGGGAGGGGGATTGTGGGCGGGAAGAGGGTGGGCTCCAGATTCAGCCTCCCAATTCGGGCCACGCAGTCTCCTTGGATCTGTGCCTGCTATTCAGCAGGCGCAGATCCGAGGGGCACATTGGCGAGGCTTTGGCAGACCAATTTCCACCCCTATTTACTGTCAAATTTATGGAATGTGGACGATGCTTATATCCAGCCACTACTAGCTTCTGAATGCCAGGATTTGGTCAGACAGACTATTTTTTCTCCTGCTAGGTACCCAACTGTTTACCCTCTCCCCCATACTCTAGAGTCTATTACTAGGGTATTAGTTATTTGGGAAGCAAGAACTGTAAATTTTGATTAATTTTAACATTGGTTTTTGCTATTGTCTGTTTGTTAATTGTATGTTTGTCAAAGCCAACAAAGGTTAACATTACATTACAAATTTGCCTCTTCCGTGAGGTGTCTGGTCTGGCTGAGGGATGCTGGATTTGATTTCTTCTTTTCTATTTATATGTTTGTGGCAGTTTTATCATTGTAGCCGTTAATGCTTTCAAAATCCTTTTATGACTTAATCTATCCTGCTTTAAGTACCTCTTTGACAGCAGAGAGCATGATATTGAAATCTCAAAATAAATAGAAAATAAACCAATATTTGTTGAAACAATCACGTTTGTTGCATTTCCACATTACAGAAGACTTAAAAACTATCAAACCAAGGACTGACAACTCGAAATCCTAGGGCCAAATTCTTCAAACCAATATGTAGCAACTTCCCTTTCTCCCTCACAAGCTGTCATCCCAGGAACAAAAATGCAGCAAAAATGTAGCAAAAATGCAGGCATTAAAAGAGGGATTGGACAGACTGATGATGGAAAGTCCATCACAGGGTACAAGGCATGATGGGTATGAGATGGGTTTTAGAAGTGGACTACTCAGAATGCCAGGTGCAAGGAGTGGCAACAGAAGGCATGCCAGATCCAGCCCACAGGCCATGGGGACGGCTGATGTGAGATCACAAATGGGTGAAGGATTGGCAAAAATGAATGCTTCATGTTCTGCACTGACACTCCAAAATCCAATTTAATTATATCACCGAGGTCATTTAAAAAAAATCCACACTGAACCCATTCCTGACTTTTGAGTCCTCTTCGTTTGAAATTAATAACTGGAACTTCACTCCAAGTAAAAATCTATCATTTTTTAAAGTCGCTGTCGAACACTGGCTGCTCTTTACTTAATGAACTGTTAAGACAAGACGCAGGTCGTGGTTTTCTGCTTCTTAACATCATATTTGGAAACCAGGATCTCATTTACAAATTCTGCCTCATTTGCTCCCGTTAGCAAAGGTTGTGTTACATTTCTAGACAACGTGCACAGACGGAGGGCTCTGGTGCACGTTACAACCTCACAATGTAATCCAGCAACAGGGAGAGCTGGTTGTGCGAGGATGCAGACTTCATGTCCTGAGAAACACACAACCGGTCCTGGGGTGATCTCTGTTGGCCAGGGACAAGACAACAAGGTTCTTAATACTTACCCGCATGCTGGCCAATGGAGAAGCCTACAGTGCCTTGCCAATCCCAGGGACTGATGCTACACATCTTACTCCCTCGGCTCAAAGGCCTACACACAATCCTAGTTTAGTTTATTGGACTATGGCCAGATGGGTACAAACAGCAAATGAGTACAAACTGCAAGAGAGAAGACTCTGGATGGATACCAGCAAGAAATTCTTGATGGACAGGGTGGTCCAGCAGTGGCACAAATTGCCGAGGGAGATGGTGAAGTCTTCCTCCCTGGAGAGCTTCAAGCAGAGGCTTGACAGGCACCTGCTGGAGATGCTCTAGGAGGAGTTCCTACTACTGCAAGGGGGTGGACTACATGACCTTGATGGTACCTTCCAACTCCGTGATTCTTTGACCCAGACCATGAGACTTCTGTCCAAAGACTTCCTGATCCTCAGAAAGATTAAACTCAATAGACAAGCTAAATATGTTCTGCTGGTCTTAAGAGAGCGCATAGAGGCAAACTGGCAAGTATACTTCTTGACAGAACAAGAAAAAGGGAGCCACTGCCTCCCTGCCCACCCCTGGACACCCCGGTGAAAATAAACACTATGTAATTAATGCAGACCCTTGATGGAAAACATTTCCATAGCACAGTTGTCTTTACCTAGAAACATTTCTTTAACACTGCGTGGTCACATTTCTTTAGAATGGGCATAAAAGAGCTGTGGATAATAATAATGCACATTTTCTGAACATGCAAAGTGCTTCATGTGTGCTATTTTGTATGTAACCCTTACCACAGTCCTGCAAATGAGCACTATATGTTATCCCCAAATTTCAGACGGCGAAGGCAGATGTCCTAAGAATGGTTTACCAAAAGTCACCTGATGAGAGATCACAACAGAGGTGAGATGTGAACTGGGGAAGTCCTGATTGGCCTTCAGTGTCTTTGCCACCAGGTTGCACTGGTTCTTGTGAGTAATATCACCTTTGAACAACGGGAAGATTGTCTCCTGGATTCACTGAAACTTCTCTTTGGTGGCAATCCAGTTCCTCCACTGTTCCCAAACAGGGTGTTCCAATGCCCTGGGGCAGTGGTTCCCAAACTGTGGGTCAGGACGCACCAGTGGGTTGCAAGCCAATTTCAGATGAGTCGCGAAGCCCCTAGAGCAGCCATCTTGAAAACACGGGAAGCCGGGATGCTGGAAAGGGGGAGGGCTGTGAGGTTATTTTGCTTATGTCAAGGTTGTAAATAGGTTCCCCCCTTCTGACTCAATCTGCTGTTGGAAAATGGCTGAGAAGTGACCCTACTTATTGCTGCAGTCTCAGGGAAACAGCAGGCTCTGGCATCACAATGACGGCACTTCTGGTGGATCCAGGACTTGAGATGTAAAGTTTCCAGAAACTTTGAAGCTCGGAAAAAAAACTGTTGCTGTTTTTTCCCCCGGGGAGGGGGGTTGAAAAAAACCAGAAATTTTTGGAATTTTTTTTTTAAAAATGCTACATTAGCACTTTTTTTTTCTTTTTCAGATTGAAAATCTGTTACTTTAGGAATAGAACATAAAATATGACTATGGACAATTTGACTTGGCATAAAATTATCACAACTAGCATATTAAAAATATAGTGTATCCAAACAATTATTACAAACAGAATTTACTTTTTAAAATAATATTTATTTGTAATTGTAACAAATGGAGCAACAATCTCCTGAACAGTGGAACAGACAAAAAGCTTCCACAAAACAATTTTAAAAAATCCAGAAGTAATAATTATTCATATTTCCTCTCCACAGTATTACATAAAAATAAATAAAAATCTCATAAAAAGAATTGAAGAGGGGGGAAGTGTGAAGGAGTGGGACTACGTTTCAATGAATGGGCATGAAATTTAATCAGAATCATTTTCTGAGCTGTAATTATCAGTTTCAGTCTATGCTTCTGCAGCTCCTCTATTGTGTTTGTCATTATCACAGTTTTTATGGACTTCTAAAAACTGAAGATTTGTGCAGATTGAAACAAGCTTCTCTACCCTTTCACATGTCAGTTTATTTCTTGATTTAATATGTTTCCAAACATAGACCAGATTCTTTCACATGCTGCAGAGGAAGGAGGAGTCTGAAGAAGGCGAGAAGCAAGAGGAGTCAGAGGCTATAAAATTTACAAAAAATTTGAAGCTCGTGAAAAAACCCAGTTTTGGCATTGGAGGGTTCAGTTTGTAATCTAGAACTTTACTTGCTTGTCCTCAGTGCACAGAAATTAGAATAATCTGATATCATACATGTTTTTTAGAAATTATTTGTAAAATAGTTCAACACCTTGTCTTAAAATATTTTATTCATCATGTTAAAATAAAATATTCCATAATCATTTTTTTATTTTTTTCCCTTGTTTCAATTTTTCCAATTTTTCAGAAAGAAACAAAAATGCTTCAGGAAAAAAAAACAGAAAAAAATGTTTTGTTTTGTTTTTCCAAAGTTTTCCGCTTTTTTTTTTTTTTGTGCCTTCACATCTCTATCCCAGACAGACTTTCATTAGAAAAAGTGGGTCCCGGTGCTAACAGGTTTGACAGCCGCTGCCCTGGGGTGTCGCGAGGCACTGATATTGCGGGCACACCAGTATATAAAAGAAACCAGGGCCTCTGAGACAGGGGTGCAGGCAGCGGTGTCATGCTACTGGTACGCTGGGCGGGAGGAACGGGTGAGCGGCAGCCCGCCCGTTGCGTCATGCTCCATTTCACCATCTTCCCCGCCCCCATGGGGAAGACGGCGAAATGGAGTGTGACGCAACGGGCGGGCTGCCCCTCACCCGTTCCTCCCGCCCAGCGTACCAGTAGCATGACACCGCTGGGTGCAGGGGGTACATCATGTCTGGATCTGGGTTCAAAAAGGGAACCCAGGAGCAGAGGCATACCGAAAGGAGGATCACAGCACTAAGTTTTGCAGGTGGCCTCTCCCTCAACTCTGCAGAGCCACTCCCAGCAGCTGGAGCAAAACACAGGCTACATTTGCTCTAAAAGGCTCTAAAAGGAGGGGGGCTGCTTGCAAAACTTAGTGCTGTGGCCCCCTTTAGCTTGGCTCAGGAGCGAAAAGAAGGGGCTTGGAGTTGTATTCACATTTCAAGAGAGAGGGGAAAGGGCCCAGAAGGAACTTTGTACTCCCCGATAAAATTCCTCTCGTTGGCTCTGGAAGAAACTGGTAAAGAGCTCATGGTTACTCTTACTGCTGGGATATAATTGGGATGAGTTGCGCCCCCCCCCCCACCGTGAGGCGTCTAATATGTCAACTATATCCAGGACGACTGTATGGTAGGAGCATCACTGACCTTAGGGAGGGAGGAGGACGACCCCATCCACACCCTCCTGCAGGCAGGGAGGCCAGAAAGCCTTCCCTTAGTGACGCCACTGCCTACCTCACAGGCCTGAAAGTGGAATTCACTGGAAGTGTCCTCAAGCAGGATGTATCCGACACAGCGGAAGAACAACCACGAGACAGCCAAAGAACGAGAAAGGGGAGACCAGCCAGGTCTGTGTGTGCCTCTCGCCTTCCTCTCCACATCCCCAAGGGCTGGGAGCCTCTGGGCCAAGGAGCCATCTATTTTCATGGCTTATAATGTGGTGTCCAATCCCTAATTAAATACATCAAGGCCAGACATCATCACCGCATCCTGTGGCAAGGAGTTCCACAGACTACATTCAAGCTGGGTATTTATTTATATTTCTGTTCCCTAGTGACACTCTCCCGACCCTCAATTTCGGTGGCCATCCCCTGGTTCTGGTGTCATCAGTGAGAGAAAAGAACAGCCCTCTTTCCATTCTATCCATCCCCTGCATAATTTTCTATGTCTCAGAGCGCAATCCTAAGCAGCGCTGGAATGGCGAGGTGGATGGGCCAGCGCCATATCCTAGCACTGCTCAGGGAGGCTGAAGCTTCCCCGCGGCAAGGGAACGTTCCCTTACCATAGGGGAGGCTCCAGCCTCCCCCATGCACTCCTCGGATCTGTACAGATAAGGCACATACCTGAGACCGCACGGCCCGAATCAGGGCTGTGAGGGCTTAGGATTCGGCCTTATGCCGGCTGGCTTCAGCCGACGCGAGGGAGGCTCAGCGAGAGCACAATGGGACCGGTGCTGCCTGCAGCGTCAGCCCCGTTGCTCTAGCACTGTGCTCCCATGTTGGCGCTAAGGCCATCGTGTCGATGCTATTGGATAGCGTTGGATTGCGCTGCCCATCAAAAAAGGTGCTTTTCCTCTCCTGTTTTCACGTGGCTGTATCAGGCTGGGAAAGTAATTTCGGCAGGAGAAAGCCAAGCTTTGGCTGTTTGCCATTCCAATTAAATGTCTTCCCTAGTTTCCCTTCAGATCAATCTATCGTCCTGTTTTTCCCTTCCTTTGCATATAAAACAAGAATGGGGCCTAACAGATACTGCTACCTCTAGCCTATTGCCCCATTTACATGGCTAAAAAAGACACACTTCGTTGCCTGAATTATCTGTGGCAGTCCATGACAGCTGCATTTTGACATCATTGTGGCTCTAACCTTGGAGCCTAATCAACAAGAGAAACCCTCGAAGCCAGTCGAAAATGGAGCTTCCATGCAAACTCCTTAGTTGCCCGTTGAATTTCACGCAGGAGAAGCTTGCTCACTTTGATTTATTTCAAATGTCTAAGCTACCACTCCACCTCCCCGTCAAAAGGACTCACGTCCACCAATGTGAAGCACAACAATCCAATTAAAAATGTGCACAGTCATTTCAAGTGACTGAGATAGACGGCATTAGCGTGAACGACCCTTATCAGCAGGCCAGTCTGCTGGTTTGGGGAAGGTCCCTGCCTTTGCAGGCAAAAGGAACCTATTTCAATCAGCATTTGTTTCAAGGTGGCATTTGCAGGTAGGACAGGAAGAATTGCTGCCACTCAAGAGTAGGCAACACTGAGGGCGCAATCTTACACTGCGCCGGAATGGTGAGGTCGGCTGGCCGGCCTGCACCATAGGCTGAGGCAGTGTAGGTGAGGCTGGAGCCTCCCCCTGGCAAGGACACTACGCGCTCCTCAGTTTAGCAGGCACAGAGCCAGAGACCACGCAGCCCGGATCGGGGCCACGCGGCTTCCCAATCGGGCTTAGGATTTGGCCTCATGGCGAATTCCCAAGCCCGCCTCCCAGACAGGCCGCCCCGCCCAGAACCTCCCTCTCCCCGCCCACTCCCACCCCCCATCCCAACATGGTGCCTCCCTTGCACTGGCCGGCTTCGGCCAATGCAAGGGAGGCGCTGCGCGGGAGCAACGGCAGCACCGGTCCCATTGCCTTAGTGCCGACACGTTGTGCTAAAGCAGTTGGGCCAGCGCTATGATGTAGCAGCCTGGGGCTGCACTGTGAGACAGACACGGGCCACAGAATCAGGTCTGGGAAAGGGGTCTGGATTCCGCAGCTGGCAGTGCTGCCAAACTCACCCCCTTTGTGGACCTGATCTGCCGTCCTCACTGCTCTGTCCCCACTCCTTGAACGAGTCCCTGCAGGCACTCAAGCTTTTAGTTCAATGTGAAGCAGGCGCTGGCAGCCTGAACAGTCTTAGAGAACAGCTCAAAGGTTAACAAGAAGTGGAAGTTAACTGTTTCCTGTTAAACTTTATTCTCTTCAAGGATTCAGGCTGCTGGCAGCCTACTTCACCTTGCGCTATAAGCTTGAAGTCTTACAGATACCTGTTCAAGCAGCCAACACTTGCCGCTAAGCGTTTAAGCAACGTGAATGGGCAACCCACTATTAATTCAGGTGTTCCCTGTATCCGTGGCTTCCATACCTGTGCAGGGTCCCTGGAATAGAACCCCCTGCGGGGGCTTGCCTGTACTTGGCTGTCCAGGATCTTCCAAGTGATCACTTCCAGACCCAGCATTGAAGGTCTGGTGGCACAGGTTACAAAGCAGCCATAAAACATGCCAGCGGCTTGTTTTTCCAGTACACTGTCCAAAATATGCAGGCACTTAGGAAATGGACATTTTGCTGTGGGGGAAAGGGGCAGATTCTACCCTTGCAAGTGTGAGCTCCCTGAGCAGGATTTACAATATGCGAAGTGGCGGCAAAGCCGGGATCTTTTGCATGCGGAACACACACACATGCCACCATTGCACTATGACCTCTCCTCCAAAACAGCCACCTCCAAAAACACTTAAGCCTTCCTAGCATTTGTCAGCAGATAAATTCTCCTCCTCCCATCTCCGGCCATAACTCTCGGCTATGTAAGGTTGTGTCTTCTTGCGAGCCTTTTATCAAGGTTTGCATGCAATGCATTTTCAATTCAGAAGCAACATTTTTTAACCTTCAGAATAAGTGTCCAGTGAGTACTAGAGAAGAGGAAATAAATGGTATCTTTTTTTTTTCTTCATTTCATTTTATACCCTTTTGATGTCATGATTCATTCCCAGTATGGCCAAGAAAGATAAAGCTAAATGGAAACTATTTTCTCCCTCTTCTCTATTTCTTTGTTCACTAAAAACCAGCCAGAGATGCTTTTTATATAGTAATGGACTTGGATGTTCCATCGTCCATCTTACTAGTAGATAACATTTTGGTCTGATTTTTTTTATCTGCGAATTCACTTTTTTTCAATTTCACATTTCTAGAATCTGCCAGCTTGGGAGAGAAAACTGAAAATGCACCACCTCGCTCAAAAAGGAGAGCTTTTCCGACGGGGCCAGCATTCCACCAAGTCTGCATCCTTGATCTCCAGGCCAGTTTTCATGCCCATCACAACAGCAGAAGGATAGAGCAGAGGTTTCCAAACTGGGTGTCACAACACTTTCCAAGGGGCATCACAGAAGCAAAGCTGGCAGTGCAGGTCAATACAATGTGCTAGAGCAATACATGGAGGACTGAAGTAGCAGGCTAGGCTGTTTATGCAGAAGCGCTCCCCCAGTAATGGCATCTAAATGATTTAGCAACAGGTATTCACTTTTGATTGGCGCTTGTGTCGGGGCCCGCCCACCGGAAGTGAGGTCATAGCCGGAACCCAGGAACCGCCCCCAGGAACCACCGCACCTCCTCAGTAGGCCGCACGGGCTACCGATTCCCCCCCCCCGAACCACCGCACCTCCTCGGGAGGGAGCCCCAGGCAGCCTACCTGCTCACGCTGCTGCCGTCATTGGTCTCCCTCGCTCCGCTGCCTGCCTGCCTGGCTCTAAGAACGTGCAGGGAACTCAAATGTTGCAGGGGGTGGAGCAGAGCGCTGACGAAATCGACGAGTGGGCGGGCGAATGGGTGGGGTCAGCCCTAATCCTAGGAACGGGTACTCGCGTGCCCCCGCGTACCCACTATATGACATGTCTGCGCTCCCCCCTCCTGCAGCCCCTGGCCATTTTGCACAATTTTTGGGTCATTTTTCCAGTCCCAAACCCAGAAGCAAATGCCAACAACTTTAGCCCGTCACGCGTCATCAGCACCTACGTCCAGGTCTGGAGCTCGATGGGGGTATCGCCAACCAGGTAAGTCTGAGGGAAGGAAATGAGGGACACAACTGCAGTTTCTGGTTCAGGGAGCTCCCAGCTTAGCACAGAGCTCCCTCCTCATGGAAGGCCAAACAGAGCAATAGACATACAGAAGCCTCCACCATTACAAAACTTTGAGCCCAAGACTATCCAGCTTTCCAGAGCTGATGCAGCCATCGCAAGGGCGGCAGTGGGAGCTTTCTCTTGGGGCCGGATTGCAGCTGCATGGGAGCGGTAAGTGTCGTTAGAATTGGGCCCTTTGTCAGCTTAGTCCGAGGGTTTCCTCTTGGAGAATAAATTGGCAACAAAGTACTTCATGCAGGCAAAAACATCACCTGCACAAGTGCAAAATCACATTGTCAGCTTCTCAGAATTACACAACTTTTTTGTTTAATTGGCCACCTAAAAAATCAGCACCTGTTTATCCAAATCCAGTTGCCAGCCTCTCTGTATAGATATATAGATCTAGAGCACAGGATTTGGGGGCAGGGGGGTTGTTGTTTTAAAAGTGAGGGTGCCTGACTATATTATAAAGTCACAAAATTTCCATATGAAAATCCTTGGCTAATTTTATATTGAACATTCAAGAAGGCGCTTTGTGACTTCGTAACTTAGTGTTTCTCGTTTGTTTTTAAACCTGATTGTCATCTAAATGCCAGTGCTCCAGTTTACCTTACATAAATAATTAATTCTAACTATTTCCATCTCCGGCGTTCTTCAGCTTTGGATACTTCCTGAACACATGTCCCAAGATGCTTGAAAGTTTGTTTCCTGCGCCTAACTTTCCAATAAAAGCATTATCTGAACCTCTGTTTTAAACCAGCTGACGCTTAGACTCCAAAGAGCAATCCTGAAAGGCCTCTCAAGTTCACAAAAGGTCATTAATACAGGTACCCCCATATTCATGGATTCTGTATCCATGGTTTCAAGTACCTGCATTTCAAACTCACCCCAGTTTAAAGATGTTGTCTCTGCCTATTATTGTGGTCTCCCTGTGGCCGTCTCCTGTGTCTCACTGGATGGCTGTATCTGCTACCCGGAAGCAAGAAGTGCTCACAGAATGTGAATTGAAGGGCTGATAAGGTCACAACACAAAGCTCTACGAACTCTAAGATAAACGTTGCATTCTTTTCAGCCCTCCAACCCACTTCCTGCAAGTGCTTCCTACTTCCTGTTAGCATTTGCAGACAGCAAAGAGCAAGCAGGAAACAGTAACAGGAGGGCTGTAATCACAGGCAGGCGCCATCATTTGTGCAATAGGGGCAGAGCCAAAGCAGGCCTGGGGCGGTGAAGAAAGACATCACTGCACTCTCCGTGCAGTCTCGCCACCCCCCCTTCTGGAACAGCTCCATTTTGGAGCGTAACAGAGACACGGGTGGGCAAGAGGGTACAGCTCCACGCCACTTTCCTCAGCAGCGCACCCAACTCCCTCACTAGCTCCCTTGGCAGCTGCTACACTGCGACCCATGGATGCAATGCCTCTGAATGGGGGGATTTTGAAACACCTTTTAAGGAATTCGCTGCTATCCACGGTTTTCAGTATCTGCAGTCCCTCATGGAGACGGGAGAGGGGGACAAACCTGTATTAATAATAATACTCCAACATGGCAATGGGAATCAGGGGCTATCCTGGGGGAGAGAGCCTGGGGGCACACTGCGGGCACCCCCACAGGTGCCGCCCCTTTCAGGGCCCCCGAGAAGCAGCATTCTCCATAGGGCCACACCAAGAAAGGCGTGCATCATTCTGAAAGGCGGCCAAGCGCGCGCTTGGTTGCTTCCCGAATGATGCAGCAACCAAGTGCCACCACGTCATTTGGGGAAGCAACATGTGCACGTGAGGTGCATGAGTTCCAGAGCGGTTTCACTGGAGAAGCAGCCGTGTAGGGCTTTGCGGTCACTTCCCAGAGCAGCCCTGTGGCGTGCGCTTGGCCACTTCGAGAAGCTGCTGAGCAGCCACTTGCGGAGCACACCTGGCTGCCCCAAGAAGAGGCTGTGAAGCCACTTCTCAGAGCGGCCAGGCGGCCTAGCCGCTCCCACAAGCCGCTTTGTGGCCACTTCTTGACCAGTTCTTCTAGGAGAGGTGGGGTGGCCCTTCAAAGGTGCACTGGGTCACTCCGGGAAGTGGCTTATACCGTGCAACATGCTCCAGTGGCGGGGGATGGGCGGGGGCCAGGCATTGCTGCCCACCCTCCCCAGCCCAGCACCTGGGGCATCTGCCCCCCTGCCCCCTCTCAGGTCCACCACTGATGGGAATAAAGGGAACACAGAATTTAAGATAATTATTCCACATGGCCCTTGTCTTTAGTTCCAAACCAAGAACCTGAAAGCTCATTGTGGGTGTATGTATCCTCCTTCACCAATGTATCTGTTCCACCAGTAGATCCAGCTCTCTTTGGCCCAGGTCCAGAAAAACACTTAACTCGAAGCCATTTTTATTCATTGATGTTTCAAGCAAAACTGCCCAATCAGGCTTTTGTATATCCCAGTACCTTTTTAATGTTAGTATCTTTGCTACTTAATAATTATGCTCTGTAAAGGTCTTGTGGTCTTGGGCACTCCATAGAGGAGCAACCAGAGGAAGCTTCTGTTAGGGACGGCATGTCCTAAGCCAGAGATCTTGCCCTTGAGAGGCTGCTACACGTTCTGCAGCTCCAGTCAGACTCCGGAGTCAGCCCAATGGAGGCTCTGGTGCACTTCACACAACTCCACACTTGTCCCTGCCAGGTATAAAGACTTCCAGGACTGATTGCTATTCATTGCATGTAATACGAACTGACCAATTTCCAATTTACTTCCGACTGAAGAAGAGAAAGAACTAGAAATGTATTTTACAACCAAAAATGAAAGCCGGTACGTCAAAGAAAGAACCTGAAATATCCGAGACAAGACCAGACTCTCGCAGCCATCCCGCCACACCCCAAGACTCTGCTCGTGACAACGGCCGCATTCGTAATTCCCAGGGGCCTGGGCGGCAATGGCCTTGGGCCTGGACCCAGCTCACGCCCTCAGCATCTGGGGACTAGAGAGCCAGGTATCGCAAACAAACAGAAAAACAGGAAACACCAAATTCTATCATCTCCCCACCCCCACCCCGCTGGTGCCGCCATGCCAAAATAGGGGGTGATATGGCCAGAGGCTTCGGAGGTGAATGGGAATGTATCACCCATTACACCTCCGTATGCGTCCTGCTCTGCAATGGGTTTCCTCAGACCTGCACTAAAATTTTGGGTAAAGGGGGAACAGATCCAGCATTCACTACACAGCCTCCCCACCCACCCATTTACCCCCTGCCCAGTTTTGCTGTTCCTGCCCCGGCTCTGCCCCCCCCGTTCCCCCCCCCCTCCCCATTTCCGGCCGGGACGGGGGGGGGGGGGGGGCTTGGCCTGCCCAAAAGCACTTCAGCAGTACACAATATGGCTTCAGACTCTTGGGCCAACAGAAAACCTGCAGGTTCAGCAGCAACGTAAGGCTGCACAAACTCATTTAGTATTTTTTTTTCCTCCTACGCAACAACCTCTACAGTTGCCTCAAAAACCCAATTTAGGCAAAGTTTGGTGTCCTACCACTATTTCCAAAAAAAAGAAACACTTTCAGGTAGATAGAATTAATTTCAAACTGGTGCAACAGGGCAACTGGTGCATCAAGCAAAGGAAGCCAACCTCCATCTCAGCAGCCATCACCTTCCCCAATTCTAGCTACTAAATGGGGTGAGAATGTTTATTTTCCCCCTCCTTTGATTTATTAGGAAAAGGCATTTGTTAGGGGGCAGGATTTGTTAGGATTTGTTAGGGGGCAGAAATTCTGAGGCTGTGATCTGAAATGATTCCCTCTAAACACTGGGTGCCAGTGTTGATTCACACTACAATATGCTGGGGCTTCTTGCTTTGCCTACAACCAGGTTTTGTTCTTGTCGGTCAAGCAAATGCACAAAAGCTCCCAACTCTGGGTGAGTTGGAAAAGTCTGTTGTCTTGCATCTGACCTTCCCTCACTGCCGTCTGGCCAGGAAGAACAAAACATCCTGCCAAGTACCTGGTTGGGAACATTCATCAAAGTGAGTGAAAATGCAATTTGTGGTGGGGACTCGTTTTCCCCTTTCCCTCTCTCTTCGAAGGGGTAAAAGGGTACAGCAGTATGAGGGAGAGAAAGGAGTGGGGGGTGAAGGTGTGCCACCCCAAAGCATCTTGGTGCTAAAGGTGGAAACTCTAAACAGCATCTTCTCCCTCTAATGAACAATAAAAAAAACATAGTGGGAGCAGCTATACAGCATTTTTTAAAAGTCATCTCTTGCTTAAACAGGGAAGTCTGGCAGGGTCAACTCCTGAACTCACCTTCATCACTCCATCTCCCGAATTTGGAAAAGAGAGGAGCCAGGCGGAAGAGAAACTGTGGGGAGGCAGAGAGATGGGGGTGACACTCTAGCCCATCACTCTCTCCTCCTTCTTCACGCTTCCTCTTCGGCTCTACTGTCCTGCTGCTGGTTGAATCCAGAGGGCAGGACGACTGGCACTGGCAGGGCTTTTAGACCAAGCGTGATGGGACAGCGTGATGGGAAAAGCTTCGTGTCTATATTTCTTCATCTCAATTTTGTCCCGAAGAAGGGTGAGGGGACTTGGTGACCCTTTATAGCTGCCATTTTCAACCTTTTTCATCTCATGGCACACGGAGGAGGTGCTAAAATTGTCAAAAGACCCTCAGTCTTTTGATAATTGCCAAAGCGCATGGCATGGGGCTCACATCCCCCAATTTACGACCCTCCCCAAACTCCTGCAGCGCACCTGCAGACCATTCACAGCATACTAACATGCTGAGCCACAGCGGTTGAAAATGGCTGCTATACAGGGACCAATTTCTCTCTCTCTCTCTCTGTGTGTGTGTGTGTGTGTGTGTGTGTGTGTGTGTCTGTCTGTCTGTCTGTCTGTCTGTCTGTCTGTCCAAACTGGGACAGTTTTGCCATTTCCAAAACTTTAGGCAAGGGTCTGCAGGTGGCACCTCCACTGGTCTGTGCTCAGGGACTTCAAGGCAGCATCTAACCATGGGGTTTTAGCAGCTCGGCTCATGTGACATTTTGAATCCATGATGCTACGTTTTGCAGTGGGAGCTTGCGTGGCACTCACGGAGAAGGCGGGGGGGGGGGGTTCTTGCGCCGCAGCTCAGAGGCTCATCAATACGGCGCTCCAAAAATGCTGAGCTCATAGTTCAAGCAAGCTTACGCTACGATGCAAAAGGCCACATAAATTTCCCCTCAATGGGCCGCCAGCCCATTGCGCTGTTGTAATGATTATGGCGTTTTCTTGCCGAGCAGAGGAGATTGATGACATAACGTGCAGTCATAAACGATCATCAAATGGGAGGGTAAGAAGTCCAGGAACAAATTCTATTATGCTGTACTGCAAACAAAGCTGAAATGGCATAATTGTGCCATAAAAACATGCCCAAGGGCTCAGCATCTCATTTCTGGGATTATTCACAGGGGCAAGCAGATCAAAAGTGGTCAGAAAGGAAGGAGGGCAAGTGTGTGTGTGTGTGTGTGTGTGTTTTGCAAGTCATATTGTGAGCGATGACCCATACTGGAGCATGAGCCTCATGTCCTGATGCAAGGGCAGAGCACCTTCAGAATAATTATGTGCAGAGCCTCTTCAGGCTCCGTGGGGAAAAGGAGTCTGGGGAGATCCACCTCTGTCATTGGTCAGGACCTTAGAAAGCACTGCAAGATTCCTATTTAAGACTCTTATTTATTTAAAATATTTATAAACTGCCTTTCCAACATTCAAGGCAGTGCATACTTAGAAATAAAAATACAATTAAAAAAAACATATGAATACAAACCATTAAATTTAAAATTTACAAATGTAAAGTTACAAAGTTAAACAATACATATAAAAATATAAAAACAATTACAGCATAGAAACAATGGCATAAAAGCAGCAACTAACGGTAAAAAGGTTCCTTAGGATAATAGTTCCCAAGCTGTGGGTCAGGACCCACCAGTGGGCTGCGAGCCAATTTCATGTGGATTGCAAAGCACCTAGGGCAGCCCTATTGAAAATATGCGATGCTGGAAAGGGGGAGGGGTGCGTGGCTGTATTGCTTGTGTCAAGGTTGTAAATAGGTTTTTTTCCCCTTTCTGATTCACTTTGCTATTGGAAAATGACTAAGGAATAACCCAACTTATTGCTGAATTCTCAGGAAAGCAGCAGGCATCACAATGATGGCACTTGGGGCCGTGGCATCACTTCCAGTGTGTCCTGGAGAGACTGTCATTCTAAAAGGTGTGTCCCAATGCTAAAAAGTTTGAGAACTACCTTAGGAGGTTCTGACCCCCTCCTCAAAAGTCAAACAAAATCAGTATGTTTTTAGACCCCTCCAGAAACCATATAAAGAGGAGGCTAATATGCTAGTAATTGATTCCAAAAATATGGTGCCACAACAGAAAAGGCCCTGCACTGAGCCATTGCCCCCTCTTAGATGGCGGCAGTAGTCCAAGGCAGGGCCTTACCTGATGGTCTATATAGGGTTTTAAAGGTCATCACCCACACCATGAATTGGGATCGGACTGGAATGGGCAGCCAGTGTAGCTCCCGGAGCAGCGGCATGAGAGCTCTGCTTGCGGAGTCCCAGCGGCCAACAGGGCTGCCACTGGCTGCACTAGCTCCAGCTTCCGAACCATTTTCAAGGGTGGCCCCAAATAGAGTGCATTGCACTTGTCTAAACAAGATGTCACTAGACCATGGGCCACCATGACCAGATCCAACTGACTTGGGTATTTATTTGGCCTTGCTGCAGACCTGCCTGCTAAACACAGAGCAAGAAGGATCCTCAATGGGCACTGTGGAACAAGGGGCACCACATCCACTTGGCTAGCTATGGAATTTGCAAGCCGTTCCACAGCTCACAAGGAAAAAACTTTTGCAAACATACTGTGCTGAACTATGGCCATGGTTACACGTTTCAAACAAGATTATTTCTTCCTCTTTATCACTCTTCCAAGTTCATCTCTGTAATGGTGGAAGTTGGACACTGATTCCTTTATATTAAAAAATGTTAAAATTGTATCAGTCCCAAGAATCTGAATATCATGCCAGAAGCTACAGTAGCTCATATATGTGGGGGGGGGGGAGTCGTGTGAAGTCGTGGACAAATGCACCGAAATTCATGCAAAATGGTGCCACGATAACAGTTTGAAAGCATATATCCAATTCAAATTAGATTAAGAGCAGCTTTAAAATCCCCTGATGTGAAATGATGCAACACTAATACACAGACATCTATAAGCAAGTCTCAACTCATGGGAATGCCACACGCTGCTCAAACCTTTGCGCTACTGCAAAAACGTACCACGTGTCATCCACCCTCCAGGCTTGTTTTCCATAGTCCACTAATTGTACCTGTAGGATTTGACAGAGCTACAGTGCTGGTGGGGGGAGGGGAGCAGGGGGTATTTGATCCTTTTGTTCTGCTTCCAAATCCCATCACAATGTATCTATAAAGGTACACGTCCTGGAATTTAAAACTTTACAAAAAACAAAAAAAAGAAGTTTAAAATGGAATTTTGCTGAGTCTTTACAGCGTTTACCTGAATAAAGGCTCTCAATTTCGATGGGGGAGCCATGCCTGGACACCCCGTGAACACCCACACATGCAGATAATGGGATCCAGGGGGTCCAAAGACAGAAAGTGCCTGTTAGAAAGCGCCAGCATCCAGTGCCCCTGCAAGGCACTTCCAGCTTGGCAGAAAAAGAGGGAATGCCTTCCAGCGGCCTCCGGCAGGCTTTCTGGGGCCCAGGAAGGCCGTGAGTGACCTCCCATGCCTCAAAATGCCTCCCAGACACGACCAAAAGGCACGTCTATTCATGTCCGGCAGGACACTCCACAGTGCGGGTTGTCACCTGCATTGGGTCAAATCTTTGGGTGCCGAACCTGTGTATAAGGAGGGCCCTCTGTGGATTTATAGAGAATTGAAAGGAAGTCTACCAATTGCAAAATATCCTAGGAAAGGAGAGAGGCAGGAAGCCTGCAGTTGTGCTTAGCGACGTGTGAGCTCCTGGCATCTCTCCCCTCTGTCTGGCCTTTTCCAGCATCCCTCTGGGCCGCCGGTGTTCACAGAGGATTCATTCCAGTGCCCCTTGCACATACCAAAATCCACAGATAGTGGAATCCACGGGGGTGGGGGGATGGGGAGCCAGTGCAGCACCGCAATTACTCACCAGGAAGCCATGCCCAGCCCTCCAGAGGCGCAATGGTTTCCCAGCCAGCCGAAAAGCCTCCCAGCTGCAACGGGAAGCCACTTCTGGTTCACAGCAGCACCTTCCAATGGTGTCCAGGAGGTGTTCTGACGCATGGGGAGGCTTCCCTGTGGCTCAGACCATCTCCGGATATGACCCACAAATCACTGGCATGAACTGGAAATGGCTTCCAGTCACATCAGGGACGTCTTCGGAGGAGGTTGTACACAGCCTCGGAACACCTCCAAGAGGCAACCAGAAGCTGCCAGCACAAATATCTGCACTGCAGGCTCAGTACTTGTAAATAAGGAGGGCCAAAAACTAGGTTTAGAGGTGTCAGCCAGCCAGAAGCATTCCCAACACTGCAGTGTGATGCGAGGAAAATTAGACGAGGTATGTGCAAAGGTTGAAATATTATAAAGATAAATTGATGGGAAGGACGGAAAATAGGAAGGTGATTTCATAGACATTGTCATGGAAACCAAATATGCACCTCCACTTACAGACTTTTTAAAAAGGAAACACACACACACACACACACACACACACACACACACACACACACACA
>JAJKFI010000217.1:491865-516688 GCA_029204185.1 Lerista edwardsae | reverse complement strand
CACACACACACACACACACACACACACACACACACACACACACACACACACACACACAAGTAACAAAAACATAGGAAAACCAAAACAAATAAGATATGGGATCAAATTCGTTCCACAGCATTTGTGTGGTTCAACTGAGTCCACTTTGCATGATGGACTACTTATATCAATGATGGTCATTAATGTTTATCTTTATGGCACTATTACTCCCCATTTCACAGGGCACTTCTGTCTGTCTCTCCCAACCCATCCTTGCGCAGGCCTCTGTGCCTCCATTAAAACAGAGAAGAACAATCTGACTATTTGCTTTAAGCCAATGAACTACACAACCATTAGGTGGGGGGAGAGGGATGATGACACATCTTGTGGGGAAGTGAACCTCAAAGGCAAAATGAGCCTAATCACCACCCCACATCCCAAGGCAGGGCTTGAGTCTCAACTCCTGAATTTTCTTGGTGAATAAACTGTCCAGATGTAGTTCATTTAATATCTCATCATACATATCACGGGAAGGGATGGGTGGATGTGGAGGGGGGAGATTTAAAATGGGGGACATGTTCTTATATAGATGTATGGCTGAGAAATAACCCAACTTATTGCTAACTTATTGTAGGAAAACAGCAGGCTCTGGTATCACAATGACAGCACTTAGAATAATAGAACTGTAGAGTTGGAACCTACAAGGTCATCTAGTCCAACCTCCTGCCTGTAGCAGGAAATCCCCCTAGAGCATCTCCAGCAGGTGCCTGTCGAGCCTCTGCTTGAAGGTCTCCAGTGAGGGAGAATCCACCACCTCCCTCGGCAATCTGTTCCACTGTCAAACCGCCCTTATCGTCAAGAAATTCTTCCTGATGTCCAACTGCAATCCCCTCTCTTGCAGTTTGTACCCATTGGACCTAGTTCTGCTGTCAGAGGCAGATGAGAACAGATTTGTCCCTTCTTCCTTATGGCAGCCCTTCAGATATTTGAAGAGTGCTCTCATATCCCCTTCTCTTCTCTAAGCTAAACACACCACGTTCCCTCAACCTTCCCTCATGGGACTTATTTTCCAGCCCCCTGATCATCTTTGTTGCTCTTCTCTGAACCTGCTCCAATTTGGCTGCATCTTTCTTGAACTGAGGTGCCCAGAATTGACCACAATGCTCCAGGTGAGGGCGCACCAATGCAGAGTAAAGTGGAACCACAACTTCTTGCGACTTGGAAGCTACAGTTCTATTAATTAATGCAGGCAAAAATTGCATTAGCCTTCTTTGCAACTGTATCACTCTGCTAATTCATGTTCATCTTGTAATCCACTGCAACTCCAAGATCCCTCACATGCTATGCTGCCAAGTTTCTCCCATTCTATACCTGCATCTTTTGTTATTTTTGCCTGTGTAGAACCTTGCAGTTTCCTCTATTGAACTTCATCTTATTCATCTCAGCCCAGTATTCCATTTTGTCAGGGTGTTGTTCCTGAAGCTTTTACTGTCTTCTGTTGTGTTTGCTACACCTTCCAGTTTTGTGTCATCCGCAAATTTGATGAGGTCCCCTTGTAGCCTTTCATCCAAGTCATTGATGAGGATGCTAAAGAGAACCGGGCCCAAGACAGAGCCCTGGGGCACACCACTTGAAACAACTTCCAGGTCGAGGCAAAGCCATTGACAATCACTCTTTGTGTACAGTTATCCAACCAGTTGCGGCTCCACCTAACAATTATTTCATTCAGTCCATATTTTACTAACTTGCTCATTAAGATGTCATGAGGAACCTTGTCAAATGCTTTACTGAAGTCAAGATAAATCACATCCACAGTATTCCCACCATCCAGTAAGCTAGTCACCCGATCAAAAAAGGAGATGAGATTTGTCTGGCAAGATTTGTTTTTGTCAAATCCATGTTGAGTTCTGTTCATCACGAAGCTGTTGTCTAGGTGTGTGCAGATTGGATGTTTTATCATTTGTTCCAATATCTTCCTCGGTACTGAAGTCAGACTGATGGGTCTGTAATTTCCTGGGTCTTCCTTCTTCCCCTTTTTGAAGATTGGGACCACATTAGCCCACTTTCAATCTAGAGGCACCTCGCCCGTCCCCTAGGATTTCTCAAAGACAATTGACAGAGGCTCTGCAAGTACATCCGCAAGTTCCTTTAGGACTCTAGGATGCAACACATCTGGTTCAAACGACTTGCATTCATTCAGGCCAGTTAGGTGGTTCCTGACATATATCTGTGCATTTCCCTCTTCAAATCCAGGAAATCAGGAAGAGAAAGTGGCAGAAGCCAGACACATTTCCTAACTTTAAAAAAAATTGATCTTTAGCTTAGCGTTCCTCAAACTAGGTGGGTCGCAAGCCAATTTCAGATGGGTCCCCATTCATTTCAATGTGTATTCCGTTATTAATATGTTCATTACCTCTGTGGGGATGTACACATTTTCCCCTATTGGCCAGGGATCCATTATCCACATTTGCAGTCTTCCTTCTGAAAGAAGATGAACGCAAAGCAGGAGTTCAGCAGCTCTGCCTTCTCCAATTATACTGTATTCTCGTGTTCTTATGGTGCGAATTCCACCTTTTCCCAACAGTATTCCCACTTCATACTGTAATTTATTATTTAGGGTCTGGTACAGGAGGAGGATTTCATCATGGGGGTGACAATAAAAGCTCAGGTAAAAATTCATCTCTGCCCGGTGTGGAATGTAGTGGGACAAGCTCATATTGAAGGAATATAATTCCGAAGTCCCCACAAGAACACAGAACTAATGTTTGTGTTGACTCTTCGTTGAACCCCAGTGGATCGACCTCCAATTCCATACCACCTTCACCTCCACATGTACAGTAAAGATGATTGCTTTCACCCCCTTTTAGCACCAGCAACAGAGATGCTGCCGAGTCCAGCCGTTTCGGCTCCCTAGACAAAACCTGTTCAAAAACCTGGGTGGATCGAAACAAAAACAAAACCTGCAATTCAAGTGATGTTCACAAGGAAAATGCGAGAGCAAGAGCCCAGGTGCCTGTTCACTTCCAGCCTATAATTTATTGCACAATCCAACTGGATTTGCATTCTGATACGCTTCTCTCTCTAACACAGCTGCCCGCCATTCCCACCACTGCCATTTTCCAAGTTCAATTTGCAGGTTCAAAGGGGAGGAGGAATTTGCAAGGGAGAGATCTGACGGTGGCTGGACAAAAGGCAACCACTGCAACCACTGGCTGCCTGGATTGGCGGGGTGCTTGTGCCTGCCGGCTGCTGATGTTCCCTCCTGGTTTTACCCCCTGGATTCAGAACAGACTGAACAAGGAACTGTGGAAGAGAGGGAGAGCTGGAGCACTGGGTATTCCTCTTTCTGTGCATTTCCCTCTTCAAATCCAGGAAATCAGGAAGAGAAAGTGGCAGAAGCCAGACACATTTCCTAACTTTAAAAAAAATTGATCTTTAGCTTAGCGTTCCTCAAACTAGGTGGGTCGCAAGCCAATTTCAGATGGGTCCCCACTCATTTCAATGTGTATTTCATTATTAATATGTAGTCTTGAAGCCCCCGTGGTCTTTGACTGCATCTGGGGAAATGTTACAGATCTGTACTTTTAACAGGGCTACTATGTAAATGGTAACTATCGTCGAAAGAGCCTCCTCTCAGGTAAGTGTGGCTAGGATCTACAGCCTTTGGTGTGTCTGGTGAATTTTTTTTAACATATTAAAAAATATGTTAATGGCTTCCATGGCTTGGAAGGGTTAAGATAATTTTCTTTATTTTAAATTAATGTTTAAACTTATATTTACTGTGAACTTTTAATTCACTTAATTGATTGACTTTGTCATATGGGGGTTGTTAAAAATTTTCCTGCTTGAGGATGTCACTTCCAGCCATGACATAACTTCCAGGTCAATTACTTCCAGGTTAATGCTTTAGCTCAATGGTTCCCAAACAGTGAGTTGTGACCCGCTAGTGGGTTGTGAGCCAATTTCAGGTGGGTCGTGAAGCACTAGAGCAGCCATATTGAAAATATGGGAAGATGAGATGTGGGAAAGGGGGAGGGCTTGTGGTGGTTTTGCTTGTGGCAAGATTGTAAATAGGCTTAAAAGGTTGTAAAAAGGCTTTTTCTGATTCACTTTGCTTTTGGAAAATTTGTTTTTTGTTTAGTTTTTGTTTTGTAGTGGTGAGTTTGTTTTTATTGTTTTATTAAAAATAAAAATTTAATTAAAAAAGGAAAATGGCTGAGAAATAACCCAACACCGATCCAAGTAGCCAATAGGTGCAGCTGGCGCCTACCCCAGGGCAAGGGGACAAACGTGCCCTTGCCCTATGGAGGCTCTAGCCTGCTCCTATGCTGCGCTAGATGGGGCACAGGCCCACCGGCCGGCCTGTTCCAGCGCAGTTTAGGATTTCTCAGTCATTTTCTAATAGCAAAGTGAATCAGAAAAAAAAGCAACCTCGACACAAGCAAAATAGCCACACAGCCTGTTAAATGTCCCATCTTCCCATGTTTTCAATGATGGCTCCCCTAGGCACTATGCGCCCCACAGTTTGAGGAACACTGTGCCAACTCACGTAGGATAACGGCCTGGGGGTGTTAAGTTTAATTGCTAGATGAACTGGCCTAAAACTCTGTTTGCACAACTCCAACATATACTCAAACTCAAATATGTGCATGCTGTGGCTGTTCCTCCTTTTGTGTGACAAATCACAAGATGTTTTGGAAATACTTTCCTGCTCTTGCTACCTCAGGTTCAAACCATAAAAGCATTAATTATCTTAAAAAAAAAAAAAGATATTCTTCTCTCTTCCAGCACTGCTAAGCACAACAGGATATTATTAGCAAAGCAGGGGGGAAAAAAAGATGCAACCATTTCCCTCTTATAGGCACCTTGGGCATCTGCTGGGTCTTCATATTCCTGGTCATGCCACAAATACTTCCTGTCTGTGCACTCGCCACTCAAAGGAGGTTGGCCACCCTGGACCAAGTCCGTGGTTTCCAAACTCGCTTGGCCCAATCCGTATCCCAAGCTGCATCAGTGGAGGGTGACTCTGGCCTAAAGCATTAACGCAAGGAGAAGGCAGGTGAATGAGGCCCAGGAGGGGCTGGGATCAGCAGCAGTAGCAGCAGCAGTGCACACCACATCCTAGCCCCCTTCCTGGGCCCTGTCCACCAACTCAGTGCAATGTGGACTTGCACCAGCTATTTAGCTGGACTGAAAAAGCCCTTCTTCCAAAAGATTACTTTTACCCTTGGTTAAAAAGCACTGCAATAATGTCTTCCTGGCCAATTGTATGATTACAGATTTCTGTACTCTGTGTTCTCACAGATTTGGCTTCCTGCCCAGTTTCCCAATGACTGGTAAGGGCCATATAAGTTTACACCACCTCACAGCTGGTGGTAGCAGCGGTTGGTGGTAACATCCAATGGCATAGCTAATGAAAGTGTAGCCCAGTGCAGAGGGCAAAATGATGCCCCCAAAATTACATTACATTACATTGGGGCAGAAGATTTAGCCGAGAGGGTTAATGCCTCCGTTTGCCCGAAGATACAGCTGAAGATCTCAAGGTCGTGAGCTCGGGACTGCCAGAAGTCTCTGTGAGCGGCAGACCTTGCAACTGCGGCTGATTAGAAGCTGAGCTCCAGCTGCCTCGTGGGAGGAGGAGTGTGCTGAGAGTCAGCTGCGTCTCTGGTGAGAGCAGGGAAGCATCAGCCAGCAGAAGACAGACGGGTGGCTAAAGAAAGAAGGCTAAATCCAGAAAGGAAGATCTGAATGTGTGTAGTTCTTGAAAGATAGAACACTCTGTAAATTGTAAAAACCTTCGGGTTTATGAATAAAGTCTGCCCATGTAAACCGCCTTGAATAGTCACTAGAGAAATCTAGTGATCTTAAGAAAGGCGGTATATAAATACATGCATTATTATTATTATTCATTATTACAACAGGACATTACAACAGGAAGTTATGTCAAGTTGTATTTTTGTTTTCTGGGGTTTGGGGCCATAACTTTTGATAGAATGAAGACGTTACATACCAGTTTGTTTCATTGCAGTCTGCGTTAAATTACCATACCATTGATATATAACATGATGGTATTATTCATACATGCCAAGGTTTTCACCATTTTGGCCGCTAGCGTCAAGCTCAGCTTGTTGCCCGCTAAAGCTTGTTGCACCTCCCTGCACTTCTTTAGCTATTCCCCTGATAACAGTTGCTGCCGATCTACTTATTGTGCAGGACCCAGGTGCATTTGGGGGTCAGCTGAGCCCATGGTATGGCGTGCGTTTGGAAAACACTAACTGATTAAGCAACTAGACATAAACGTCAAATGGAGGCCCTCACCTACTCAATTACTACACCAATACCTGGCACTTTTGTCAGATTAAAGGCCAGAGTATGGATGAATGTCAAAGCATAGCCTTATTTAGCTTGCAAAGTTATTTTAGCCTGTGCATGTGAACATTAAACAAAATAAGTGGAGGTGGGAGAACACGGATGGATGGATGGATGGATGCATGGATGGATGGATGAAATAGGCCAAAAGAGGAAAGCAGGTGGACTAAATTTGAAATGTGGTTATAACTGAAACAGCTGAAAGAGCAAAACAATGAAAGTCAAATGGATGAAAATCAAGGTATTGCTGTAGTCAGTCCTGGGATTTGAAGAACTTCATGCTCAGCTTTGTTGTAAGCAAAAATGTATGTGTCAAGCATAGCTCTCTCTATTCTGAGAGATGCTTACAACTTCTTCCCGCTTCCCCTCCCTACCCCCAATTCCTTTGGCCCCATCTTTATCTTAAACGGCTGACAGCTAATCGTCCTGCAGTTCTTAATCAAAATATTGTTCAAGGTGAGAATACAGTATAATCAGACGCGTGCAGATAAACATGTGGTGCACGAACTCGCTTCTGGAAGCAGAGATTACGTTAATTAAAGTCATTTAATTTGAATTAAGATGGATTCACTCTGCAGTCACCCTCAGTAGTCACGCTGCCGTCTTCCAACTTTATTGAAAAGGCATTCATTGCAGATTTTCGCCCAAATGCATGCAGTTCTATCACCATCGTCTGTAAGCTTGGTTTTCCTCTCCTATTTTTGTACCAAGAATTAGTTAAGCCACAAATCAAGACCAAGTGCCCCTTGCCTATGGCTTTGGGCTATTTCCTGCCAACTTCCTGTGTTTGTCCCACCTTTCCTGATGTCACTGGTCGATAGGCTCCAACATGTAAGTAGGCCAGTGGATCCAAACCCTTTTTGACTGGCTGCTCCCTTGACCTGTTGGGCTACTGGCCACAGCTCCCCTTTGGAGCTCCGATACTAGGCATTGTGCAGGGCAGCAGGTCTTTCATGATGACTGCTCGGCTCCCCAGCTAGTTTCCACAACTCCTTGAGGAGCCACAACTCTCAGTTTGGGAACCAGTGAAGTAGGGCTTTGTAGGGAGGGGAGACTCAAATAAATGAGAATTTATTTATTTATATATTTATTTGTATCCCATCTTTCCCATGCTGAAACAAATGCCCAGTGGGCAATTTTTCAATGGGATTTTTCCCTCAGCCCCAGATGTAGCTAGCCTTCACAGTGTGCTCCTCTCCTCTGGCTGCTGCCATCAAGCTACAGCAGGCAATCATATGCCCAGCCTGGAGGTCCTCAAGGTCGTACTCTGTCCTTTTGCCAGCTGGCCTTCTCACACAGTCCCACAGTAGCTAATCAGCTCCACAGTGACTCTGTTCTGCCACAACAGGTGCTGCAGCTTGTCACAGCCTGGCATTTTGTCTCTCATCCAAAAACAGACCACGGATTCTCCTGCTTAGGTTCAGGCAGTACAACCATCAGACCACACCTCCTGCCCCATACGTTTATGTCATGGAAGGGTTGTCCTGAATGGGTTCAGGCTTTGGGCTCTGTAGGGTGGCTGTTCCCAAAATTAATCTGTAGTCATGGCGCCCTTCAATCACAGCGTCCTGTCACAGTGGTGCCATCTTTCCCGGGTGCTACCATCTTGAACTGCCCATTATCTTGCACAATTCAAGATAGTGACACCTGGGAGAGCGTTGAGGCCACCAGGGACACCCCCACACTGCCCTCATGATTTCACTATGGCACCCTTAGATGCAGCGGCACACGGTTTGGGAATCACTGTTGTAGGGTGACATAGGAAGGCGAATCCTGATTTCCATGAAGATCCTAAGTGAAATTAAAGCAATGAGCTACAAGTTAGGAGATGTGGGGCAAGCAATTTATGGAATGATTTCTTCTTTCTGTGGAAATTTTTTTTCCATTTCTACAGGTCAGTTGTTTCATAAAATTCAGCAATGACAAGGGCACCTCCCTTATGAAGAAAGATTGCAGCGTTTGGGGCTCTTCAGCCTAGAAAAAAGGCGCCTGAGGGGGAACATGATTGAGACATACAAAATAATGCACGGAAGGGATAGAGTCGATAGAGGGATGTTCTTTTCCCTCTCTCAAAACACCAGAACCAGGGGGGCATTCGCTAAAACTGAGGGTTGGGAGAGTTAAAACAGATAAAAGGAAGTACTTTTTTACCCAGCGGGTAGTTAATCTGTGGAACTCTTTGCCACAGGAGGTGGTGATGGCATCTGGTCTAGATGCCTTTAAGAGGGGATTGGACAGATTTCTGGAGGAAAGGTCCATCGTGGGCTATAGGCAACGATGGATTGTGCAACCTCCTTACATTGGTGGTGGGCTATGTCAGAGTACCAGGTGCAAGGGAGTGGCCACAGGATGCAAGCATCTTGTTGTCTCTTGCCTCCCTGGGGCACCTGGTGGGCCGCTGTGAGATACAGGAAGCTGGACTAGATGGGCCTTTGGCCTGATCCAGCGGTGCTCTTCTTATGTTCTTATGTTCTTATAGGTATTGGCATTGCCACTACCGTATCAGGCAAGCTTGGGAGTTTCAAAGTTGTTGTTGTTGCTGCTGTTGCTGTTATTATTATAGGTGACTATTCCTAGAAAGCATGAGACATAGTACATATATGTTTTGTTGATTTCTAAACAGTGAGGTGAAATACAACCACAAATAAAGCTATTAATTCAAATCAAAAGTCCAGTTAGGGTGGTTGCAGGGAAACCAAAGCTGAAATCCTTCACCTCAGATTGCAAGTGGCAATAAAACCAAGACGGCAGTTCAGCAGTGCGGCCTGCAGGGCTCCACGTGAAAGTGTCACACATTTTCCAGGCCAAAATGGTGGCCGTTGCCTATTGTGTGAGCTGTGGGCCTGCCGTCACCGCCTATTGCTCATCAGCCATTCTAAAACTCAGCTAAGCTTAGACTGGGCACCTTCAGCTCAGCTGAGCTTCAGGTCAGACAATCCGCATCACTGCCCAGTGCATGTTAAATACGCTCACATCACCCCAATTTCTGCCAGGGCAGGAGGTGACACCAGGAGTCCTGCCCCAGGCAGCAGTGTGTGTTCATATGCCGCCATCACAACTGCATGATCAGGAAACAGATGCCTGGTTTCTTGTCTTGAACTGGGGAAGCTGGAAATTTTGCAATATATCCATCTATTTTTTAGTGCTTTTGCTTCCTTTGAAGGAGTCGTGATGATGCCTGATCAGGGGGGAAAACCCACACACCACACCACTGTATTATATGGTATCACAGCATGCTCGCTGAAGGGCGGTAGATGAACATATTGCAATCGCTTTGAATGTGTCTGAATGCAACATTTAAACCACACTTGATTTGTTTTGTTTTTAACTCATCCAATATTTCAGTTTTAACTAAGGTTATTTTTATTTACTTATTGTTTTGTTTTGTTTTTTACTAAATGTAATTCAAACAAGCATGATCCAGAGCATGCTCTATTTAGGGCATGAAAGCATTTTCCTTTCTCCTTTAATGTTAATTAATCCCAAAGATAAGATACGAAAGTCGCCAGTTCAAGAGCACCGTAACCTTCCATGAGTGGCGAGACTTTGAGAAGCGACTGACAAGCTGAGCTGAGCTGGGCTGCCTCCAGCAGCCTGTGGGAGAGGATTTGTGCTGGACCAGCTGTTTCTTTGGTGAGAGTGAAGAAGTTGCCCATCAGGTGTATATCAGCCAGTGTGGGAGCCCACTGTGCAGTCAGCAAAGAAGACCAGACTGGGAAAGATCCATCTGAATGTAGCTGTTCTTGAAAGATCAGAACCTCTCTGTTATTTATAGAAACTCCTCGGAGTTTAGAAAAAAAGCTGGCCTACGTGAACTGCCTTGAATTGAAGTCAAAAGAGCAATCCAACAACCAAGAAAAGCTCTCTCTCTCTCTCTCTCTCTCTCTCTCTCTCTCTCTGTGTGTGTGTGTGTGTGTGTGTGTGTGTGTATGTACCTGTATTATTATTATTATTATTATTATTATTATTATTATTATTATTATTATTATTCAGAATATTCTGGAAAATCCCACATCACTAACAAGCGCGAGGGGAGGGGGAGACGCTCTGTGTCGAATGAAGCATCCTTCCTTGTCATCCATCCAGCCTGCCGACACAGGCCAAGCCAGCCGCCGAGAGCACAGACTGAAGCTGAGGTAGCTGGTCCTTTTTGGCCAGGAAAAAATAGTCTGGACAAACAGCCCTGAAATTCACGCTTCCTTTACAGCTAGATTCTGCTTGAACGGTTGACATTTTAAGCATGAAAAGGGGAAAGAAATGCCACCAGGTGAAGAAAAGGGGAGAGAATTACCAGCTATGGACCAGGCGGATTTGAGAGGATTGAAATGAGATGTCTTACAAGCAGCTTAGATCCAAATCAGCTGGCAAAGCTGATTTTCTGCAGCTACATTCCCGATTCCCCGCTACAGCCAGAGAGGCGGTCAAGTGCCTGTTTCAAACAGCTGCACCTTCCGCCACTCTCCCTTTTGAAGGCAGTTTCTCAGCGAAGGAGTGGTGGTGGGCAGTATGTGGCAATCTGGGCTGCAGAAGCCAAGAGCCAGTTGGTCACTCTGCAAGGCCAGGGTCGCAAAAACCACACTGATGCAAAGAGAATCACCCCCAACACCGACATGGTGAGCCTGGGCCCAAAGCAGAGGATGCCCTACTGGAGCCATCAGTCATTCATGGGTGGGACACACATAAAAGTGGGAGGAGCAAAACAGAGGAGCGCCACAGCTAGCCGTGACCCCACCACCTCCACGCTCCCTGGGCACTCCCACACTCCTCTACTGAAGGCAGCGATGACTGCAGGGACACGCACGCGCACGCGCACGCACACACACACACACACACACGACTTAGAACCATCACATTCTTTTATTGTTCCATGTGTTTGCTCTGCCTTGCACTCCATTCCAACAAGGATTACTAAGATAAATCCTGAAATTGCAGCATGCAGTTTGCTGTGCACACACCTGCCTCTCTCTCAAACTAGGCCTTCCAGCAGCCAATCTCCAAACGTGGATGGGCCTTCTGTCTCTCCCACCGCCTGGCCCTTCAACAAGGCTGGCCGATTTGGCTCAGGGTTGGTCGGGGCAGAAATATCTATTAGATTGCAATATGGACCTGTCAACCTACCTCATCAGGCCAGTGAGGATGAACTGGGTCCTATAAAACCCAGGGCCATTCTCCAGTCTGAGTCACCTGCTACATTGACTAGGCTGGCTATGCAAACTTGCCTTGCCCTGCCTTTCATCTCTGCCTCACCTATTCCTATAATCAACAACCAACCCAATTCTGATCACATCCCTTCAATGTTTGATCCTCTGCTTGATCTGACAATTATATGTTATCTACACATTGTACTTTGGGGATTATCAGGCATGCTTGGAGTGGCCGGGGGAGGGGGGAATGACTGGGTAATATTCCTATAGAGACCAATATTTAAAAACGTAAATTATAGACATTATTAGCTCACAATTCTTACCAGCCCAGCTGTTCACAGACCAAAATAAAAGTCATTTGCCACACATTCAAAGTGTGAAAGAAAGCAAAACGGGGCAGTCCGTTCACAAAGTTTCCTTTCCTGCTGGCCTGGAGAAAAATAGGGTGAAGGAGGCAAGTGTTGGAAAATTTTGTCTATTAAGGTGGGGCCTCTGTGTCTGCAGGGGTTCAGTCAAAGAACCCCCTGTGGATAACAGAATCTGGATACTGGGGTTCAAATTTAAAGGGCTTTAAAAACACATTAACACCACCAAAATTATGTATCCTACCTTCGCACACCCAAATTGTGTCATTTCCCAGCCTCTTTTTATAACTAAAGGACCCACATCTGGGTCAGGCAGAGGTTCCTCTGACCTCCCAAGTTCGCCCCAGATTTTGCCATGCAATTTTTAAAAAGCCCTTTAAATTTGGATCCCAGTATTCTTTGGCATCTGCAGTGAGTCCAATCCATGGATGCAGAGGTCTGACTGTACAGTGCATGTGCTTATTTTATTTTCCAGCACTGGATAAAACAAGAAGTAAGAGGAGGGGAGAGCCAACTCTACAATGTGCATGGAAAAAGTAGCCGCTCTGATGGCTGCCTTCCACTGATAAAATATGAATGGGAACATATGGAGACAAAATAGCCCCCAAATACAAATTAAAATGAGGGGAGCTGTACAGCATAGGAGGCGTTGGATTCCTAAGATCAAGAGGGTCATCACGGGAAGAGGTCTCTCCTTTCTGTAGCAGTAATGATACCTGCTGGTTAACTGTAAAAGCATGAAGAAAGATCACATGTTAATGAAGAACAGGTGAGCCCTTTAACCAAATGCATTTGGCACCAATTCCCCATTTCTGGCAGCTCATTAGTGGCCGACATTGCGGGTTAAGGGGGAGAGAAGCGAAGGGATGTTCTGCTCTGCTAATACCAAACACAGCTAATGACTCTGGAACACGTAAATAGACATCCAAGGCGAACAGAGAGTTGAGTTTTGTAAAGAGAGAGAGAGACAGAGAGGGGGGGGGAGAGAAAATCCCTACACAAGGATAATTGAGTCACCCCAAGCACTGTGCTCCCAGATTAGCAGCCATCTATGATTCAGGGTATGATTATGATTCAGATCAACTTCGTCATGCACAGGTGCTGCTGATTTTTAAACCATAGTCTGTGTATTATTACCCTAGTTCCAAAGGACATGATGAAAATGCTGAAGGGTTCTCACATATCACTACTGCCGGCTGAAGAAACAAGTCATTTTGCAGTTTACGTTTTAAGAATGTAACCTGAAAGGCTTGCCTCTTTCACAGCACAAGCAGTTGCAGTGGAAGTGTCAAAGATACTCTCAGACGCACAAGCTATGTGCAGCTTTCTTTGTGCACAAAAGTATGGTCACATGGGACAAATGCAGCACTTTGGGAAGCCCCCCCCCCATTCCCCCAAGTGTCTCTATACACATATTCTCACAGTGACCATAAGATGGGAAAATGTGGTAGAACAGAGTACAAGCAGGACCTACAGCTAAACATTTTTACCTCTCATGCGAAGAATAACCTGAAGATTTCCCCCATTGTGCAAATGGTCAGACCAATTGGCCTCTGAGGACAATGCTATTCATTCTGATTGGCAGCTCTCCAAGGCCTCTGCTGTAGGTCCTGCCACTGCTACTTGGAATACATTTAACAGGCCATGTTAGGAATGTAGACAAGGACCTAACGCAGTGGCTGTCAAACGTTTTAGCGCCGGGGCCCACTTTTTAGAATGACAACATATTGTCAATAGTGGAACCCACTAGAAGTGATGTCAGAGCCAGAAGTGACGTCATCAAGCAGGAAAACGTTAACATCCACATATAACAAAATCAAATTAAATTAAGGGCGCCATGCAAGGCACCCTGTAGCGTCGATGCTACACGCGGAGCGCCAATGCGGGGGCAACAAGCGGCACCCCTGCATTGGTGCTCTGACTCCGAGACCAGTGCTGCAGGCCGCTCCAGCCCCGGAGTGCCCACACCCGTCTTCCTCTGCGCCGGCCGGACCCAGTTGGCGCAGAGGCATGACGAGCCGGGTGAGGGAGGGAGTGGGTGAGGGAGGGCATTTCTGGGCGGGCCAGCAGGTATGCTGGCCCGAGACGGGGGTGGGCCCTGGATTCGGCCATAAGGCAGAATCCAAGGCCTCATCCCTGATTTGGGCCGCGTGGTCTCCTCGGATCGGCACCTGCTGTTTAGCAGGCGCAGATCCGAGGAGTCCACAGGGGAGGCTGGCGCCTTGCCTAAGCAGCGCTGGATATGGTGCAGGCCGGCCGGCGGCCTCGCCATTCCAACGCTGCTTAGGACTGCACTGTAAGTCAGTCAGTCAGTCCTCAATCCTTTATTGGCATACAAACATACACAAAGACAATAGGTACAGATCCAAACAGCAAAATGCATAAGCCCCATATTCCCATTGTATTTACCCGATATAAGTCACAGGCTAACACCAGTTATTGTATCTTACCTCTACTGCAGGTAAACCACGACCTTCTCTGTTATTCCCCTGATAGAATCATTCACTAGATATTGTATTTTAATAGCATCAGAGCATACCTTCTTATCTGCTAAAATTGGATTCAGATACTTAACTCTGGCTTCATCGTATAAGGGACAGTACAGAAACATATGTGGAAGAGTTTCAGGGCATCCCTGATTACAAGGGCAGCACCTGAGGGAGTAAGTCATCCCCTTAAATCTGCCAAATTGAAGTTCAGGTGGTAAAACATTAAACCTGGCTAAAAGAAAAACCCGGCACTCCTCAGGACTGGTTAAGATGGAAAAATATGCAGCCATCTGTCCATATTTCACCGTCACTTTCAAATTTAGAGGAGAGCATAGTGTACATAGTGCCATAGTGTACAGATTTTGGCATTCTATGTCCAAAAGCCTTTGCTTAATCTGCCAGTATGCTTCCGATTGTGGGAGTGCACTCAAAGAGTCCAAACATAATCCTATGGCTCAGATCTCTTGTTAACCACTTAGCAGTTAACCACTTAGAAGCGGTGCTCCCTAAGAGCACTTGATGGAGAAGGTTCCGTGGGTCTAAGTGATAATGTATTCCAAGTCAATATACAACCATCCTAAGCCAGGCTCTTGTTTCAATTAGCATCTGTCCAGTTTCTAAACAGATGGCAGCATATGGTACACAATTTGGAAGACCCAATATTTTACTGAAAAATGTTTCTTGTACTCTCTCGAGTAATCAATTGCTCTAATCCAAATGGGAACACCAAACAATAGCTGGGGGATAACAGCATTCCACATTTTTGCTGCCGCAGGAACAAAACGATTACTCTGGTTATAATAAAAACACGTAATAGAAATTGGCTAAATTGGCACTGAAATTGGCTAAATTGGGTGCTCTGTTGAGTCATCCATACAATGTTATGTTATGTATGACACCCAAATACTTGAAGCTCGTACCTTGTTCCATCCTTTCCCCATTTATTATCCAATTCTGAGTCTTCCAGGCTCTTGAGAAGACTAAGATCTCTGATTTTCCAAAATTAAGTTCCAATCTATTGTTAGCCAGATATTCAAGGGTTCTATTCAATGCTAGTCTCAATCCAATACGATAGCAAGAAATCAGTTTTTCTTTACGAGAGCAAGAAATCAATACAGCATCAGCAGCATACAAAAGTATTGGTATGTGTAAAAATTGTAAAGAACCCAACTTAGGATAGTGACCATAGATATGACTTAAGAAAGGGACAAGATCATTAATAAATAGAGTGAAGGGGCAAATATACATCCTTTTTTGACTATCAGTTGGTATTTTAGATGTTAATTCACCAGTTGATGCACATCTAATTTGACCATCTGTCCTGGTATACAAATGCCTTTTAAGGTATAACAGCCTATTATTGATGTTCAATTCTATTAATTTCTTCCAAAGTAAATCCCTATCAACTGAGTCAAAAGCCCCTTTCAGGTCTAAAAATGCTGTATATAATGTGCGATTAGGTTTCTTAGGGCGCCATCCTAGGCGCCCTGTAGCATCGACGCTACACACAGAGCACCGACGCGGAGGTGCTGAGCCCCCCTCGCATCGGTGCTCTGACTCAGAGACCGGCACTGCAGCAGCGCTCATCTCCCTCTGTACCCGAGCCTGGCTGGTGCAGAGACATGACGAGCCGGGCCGAGGGAGGGAGTGGGTGGGGGGAGGGCGTTTCTGGGCAGGGAGAGGGTGGGCTCTGGCAGACCGACAGGCGGAATGGACTGGAACACGGGCAGGCCCTGGATTCAGCCATAAGGCCTCATCCCAAGGCCATGCGGCCCCAGTTTGGGGTGTGCAGTCTCCTTGGATCTGCACCTGCTGTTTAGCAGGCGCAGATCCAAGCAGTCCATAGAGGAAGCTAGCACCTCACCTATGGCAAGGCAGGCTCTAGCCTCGCCTAAGCAGCACTGGATAGGGTGCTGGCCGGCTGGCCAGCCAGCCTCGCCATTCCAGTGCTGCTTAGAATGGCGCTGCCCGTGTATTTCTCAGTCAGGTGGGCTAGCACTAAGCCAACTTGTTCTGGTCCTAAAATTTGCTGTTCCTTCATCCATGCAATGAGTAGCTAGCAGATGTTTGGCATGCAGTTTGCCAATTATCAAAAGGAGACTTATAGGTCTATAATTCGCTGCATTTAGCTGGTCTCCTTTTTTTTTTGGACTGGGACTACCGGCGTGTGTTTCCATGCCTCCAGTATTAAACCTGTCCTGTTCCCCATTGTAAACAAGGCAGGAAGTAATGGAGCCCACCATTTCATATCAGTTCTTAAAACTTCTGCTAGGGTCACATCTGGTCCCGGGGCCTTTCCAGTCTTAAAATGAGAAATCCGCTCTTGAATTTCTTCTGGATTTACAGGGAGCCGTTTTGGGACATTCAGGAGACCAATATCAGGTGTTTCTTTGCTAGACTGATTGTCCTGATGAAATCGAATTTGAAAATGTTGGTACCACTGATGGTACTACTGATGGACTCACACTACTTTCTCTAAGAGATCCCAACACAATAGCCCAAAGAAATTGAGTATTATTATGAGTTATTTCCACTACTAATTTCCTCCACCAGTCCATAGCTAATTCATGTCTCTTCCTTTTCAGGGGAAATTGCTTTTTAAGATCAAAATAGAAAGGAGGGATAACTGCTGCCCCAGAATTCCTATACTGATGATAAACCTCCTGAATACACATCTTCATCTCTCTGCACTCCTTATCAAACCATGGGTCACTATTATGCTTCTTTGAATTTCTACATGTTCTGGGCTTATGACTGAGTTCGGCTATCAAATGGGAAATATAATTATAATATAATTGCTTCATATAATTATCAAAGATCTACAGTTAAGACAACTCAGTATATGGTATCTCTTGTGTTTGCTGGCTATGGTCTGTATCCCAGTGAATCCTTGATAAAACTTCTAATTTGTCAAGTATTTCTTATGAAGAATGGGATAAAATCCTCCCACAATCAATTTTCATGATTAACGGAAAATGATCACCTAAAAGTAACGATCAAGTCTAAAATCAACTTCATAAATTAATTAAGTTAAAGGTTTACAATAAATTTAAGTTGAAAAAAAATTAAAATAAAGAAGCAGACTCCTAAGCCTCTGAAGCAGTTGTTGAGCTGTTTAAAAGCAATTCCCCAAAGACCCCAAAGTCTGCAAGCCTATAAACAAGTGATTCTCAAACTTTTTAGCACTGGGACCCTCTTTTTAGAATGACAATCTGGCCGGAAGTGCTGTCGTTGTGAGGCCAGAGCCTGCTGCTTTTCTGAGAATGCAGCAATAAGTTGAGTTATTTCTCAGCCATTTTCCAAAAGAAAAGTCAATCAGAAAGAAAAAAAGCCTATTTGCAACCTTGACATAAGCAAAACAACCACATAGCCCTCCCCCTTTCCAGCATCCCATCTCTCCATATTTTCCAGAGTAAGTCCCATGGACTGTCATTGTTAAAATCATATACATAGCAGCCTGATAGAAGTACACATCTGTACCAGTTCCCCAAATGCAGTTGTGTCAAGTCTAATATATGAAAAATAAAATACACACTGAAATGAATGGGGACCTGCCTGAAATTGGCTCGTGACTCACCTAGTGGGTCCTGACCCACAGCTTGAGAAACACAACTTGCATGTGCTCCCTCCATTGAGCACATGGAGTTCTTGGGGACCAGGCTGCTAAATCAATCCATCAAAACCATTTTCCTTTGATTTTTTCCCCCCAATGAACTGAAAATGTGCCACAACTGAACTGAAAATCCTAGGATGCTGGCTGATGCACACGTACAGGGGAGCAAGTCCCATGGAACCTTCTGAATGAACACGAATAGGATGGCAGTGATAGTCGCCTTGAATAAAAACCAATCATCCCCACCCCAAGAAGTGCAAACCTGTATAAACGAAGTGATTCATTCATCAGGCAAACTGCTCACAATTAAACAGTTCGTGTTTTCTTTATCAATGTGTTTTGTTGGAGGAGAAAATCTAATAAACTGTTTGTCTTTTCCTCAAACAGAATAGTTACCACTGCATTCCTTTCACAGAATTACATTGCAAAGAAACTATTACTGTGTGCCCTGGTATCCACTGATTTGGTATCCACTGTTCCAGTTATCCACAGATATTATGGATAATGGGATGACTATGTAAAACATTAAGCCAATCACTTTTTTTTACCATGTTGAAGCATTGGTCTTTAAAAAGGCACCCCAAATATATACAATTTCAGGTATCCACAGTGGGGTCTGCAACAGAACAGCAGTGGATACCGGCAGTGGTGGGATTCAAATAAATTAACAACCGGTTCTATGATGTCATAGCCGGAGCAAAAAAAAAAACCCGAAGCCAGCCGAGGTAAGCGGGGCCCGGCCATTTAACAACCGGTTCTATAGAACCTGGGCGAACGCCCTGAATCCCACCACTGGATACCGGGGCATACTTGTACTCTGAAGGAAGTATATTCCAGTTATATAATTCCAGCTAGAATTATATGATGAAGTTACCAAACCAGGGTGTTGTTTTTGTTTCAAGTTAGCATGTGAACCAAAACTGAACTCCAGTGTTTAAAGGTTCAACTTTCTGGCCCTGAAACCTGCAAATGCACCAAGGTGCTTGGGGAAGGAAGATGCATCGCTCCCCACCTACATCAAAAAGACTCACACAGAGCCATTTTCCAAGAGGAAAGCACTCAGTATCACATGAAAGGCCTGGATAAGGCAGCAAAGCATTGTCAGGTGAGTGAGTGCGATGTACTGATGGATGGAACAACATCCCACAGTCCTTGTGGAACAGTTAAGCAACATCCTAGGGTGAGCCGCAGCTCAACTGAAGAGTAACTCCACATCTTGCGGGTCATGCAGGGACAAGGAAGTGGTGATTGGTTCACCTGCCTCCATGGCTAGAACGTTTTGATCCAGAGCTTTGCCCTGCACTTTCCCCATGTCTGTTCAAGTCTCGTCACCCAAGTCTTGACAGGGAGTGGGGCAAGACCAGTTGGAGTTAGAGAACATCAGAACAAACAGTGGCATAGCTAAGGCATTTGCTACACAGATCAATGAAGACTGTGTAACCCCTTCCCCCTCCATGACAAAATCAAATTTAATTAAGCAAATAAAAAGGTTTCTTTTTAATTGGCTGTACCTTTTGATAGCTTACAGATATTTCAACACAGCTAGTTTCACTGTGTTTTGCATTAAATTACCTTTCCAATGATATATATCATGATGGTATTATTTGTACTTACCAAGGTTTCCACAATTTTGTCAAGCTCACCTTGCTGCCCCCCATCTTGCCTGGTCAATTGCCCCCTTGCATCCCTTTAGCTATGCCACTGGGAGAGAACATACACAGCCAGGAGTGGAATGAAGTCTTAAATACCTCGGGGGGGGGAGATTACCTCTGCCAGGTTGTGCCTCCCTGCCCTAGGGGTAAGGAGAAATGTAAAGGGGGAGCTTTCTGGCCTGGAACCTTGGATACCTCCGTTGCGCTCTCGCTTTTCTCCTGACCCACTGGTGCTAGTGTGAATGCCCGGGGGTGATGGTGTGATGGCACAAGTTTCTTGGCAAAGGCATAGATTTTCACCCTCCAAAATTTGCAGGGAGACAGATAGCTACTCTATTTCATGCAGACAATGCAGCTATTTTCCAGTTGGGCTCAAGGGGCCATTGTGGAAGTTGCCTTCATGTTGTTCAGCATGCTAGGTGCAAGGGAGTGGCCACAGGATGCAAGCATCTTGTTGTCTACTCAACTCCCTTAGGCACCTGGTGGACCACTGTGAGATCCAGAAAGCTGGACTAGATGGGCCTTTGGCCTGATCCAGTGGGGCTCTTCTTATGTGAAGAGAACCATTTCGTGATAAATTACCATAAAATCAAGATTATGGCCTTCGTCAGGACGAACTGCACTCATGGACGATTAATCAACGTAAGATTGAGCAAGTGTCCCATTTCAAATATCATGGGGTAGTTTTCCATTCTAGTGGAGCTAGGAAAGCACATGGTGACCATGTGGCGCTTAACGCCCAGAGAAATTCCTCTGCAATACTCCGATTTATTGGAATCAAAGGGGGCCACTACTTTCCCACAAATTATTTGAAGCAAAGGCAGTAGCCCAGTTATTATTTGGTGCCCAATTGGGGCCATTTCCAAACATTAAGACATTAGAATGTGTACTATCGAAGTTCTGAGGGCAGCACTGGGAGTTCCCAGAGACGTCTCCAACATATAGTTACAACTGGAGACAGGACAGATCAAAACTGAGGCCAGGGTCTGGACTGTCATCCTTGTGTACTGGCTTAGGTTGCGGCATTGGCCAGCTGGAACTTGCCCCACTAACCTTGCAAGATGACCACATGTCAGCTGGACTCAGCTAACTGAGCTCAAAATAGCCTCCCTGGGTCTCTCCTGGTCAATCTGACTAAATACGGCTTTTTGGCAGGCAAGGAATACCATCAAGCAGCGTATTACCGATACTGAAAGACAGAGCGCCCTCAGTTGGGTCACAGACTTCTACATCAGGGAAGATCTTCGATGCGTTGTAGCAGCTGTGCCTCCTGGCATTCAGCTGGAGAGGCAGAAGCATAGAAGGGCATTTACTTTGGGCAGCCTCCAAAGACTTCCCTCAGCAGTGTCTGAGTGACGATACCTTGAAAATCCCTTTCTTGGACCGACTTTGCAATTGTGGCCGGGAGCGAAGTGAAACTATGAAGCATGTCCTGTGGCAGTGTATGTATTATAGGGATATCCACGCTGCTCTCATTTTTCCACTGTTGAGTCGATTTCCAGGTCATAATATCAGGAATATACTTATTTGCTACTATCTGATTCTTACCTGGCACTCACAGCATTGCAAAATAAAAAACGTGTGGCCGCAATAAATATACAGAAAATGGCACTGAAAGAGCGTGGGCCACTCATCTGGCTGAAACATGGTGTTTCGGAAGCATACTGCATACAGCTTGCTATGTTATACGCATATCAGCATCTGCACTGAAGCAGACCTCTGTAAATAGGAATCCTACTACTGGTTGGGAGACATATCACGGAACTCAGTGATGTCATGCAGGGGGAACGCGGGGGAACTCAGTTCCACTTGTTAAAATTAGGGCTGACTCTGCCCACTTCACTCTCCCTCCTCCCCCCTCCCGATTCCTCTGCAAAGAGCTTTTCTTCTTGGTTGGCCGGCACTCAGAGGGTTAAAGGGAGCAACTCCGAATTCCTAGGGGGGCGAAGGGGAAGTCCCGTCCTGAACAGCCCCCTTCCTCGCTCCCTCCAGCCACACACGTGAAGTCAGCAGCCACTCTGGTGAGTCTGCAGCCCACTGGGGAGAAGGGCTGTCCTGGGGGTGCAGTGGCAAATCGAGGGGGGCCCTGGAGGGGACGGAGGGGAGCTGGGACTTTTTGAAGCTGCCCTCCTGATGTGCCCGGCATAAGCAGGCTTTGGTGTGGGGAAGCGCCCAAGGGTGCCGTCCGGAGTGGTGCCGCCCCTCAGCCCCTTCCACAGGTTCCTGCCTCACTCTGCTCAGCCAGCCTCAGCTTCGAGGCTGCTGCCCCCGTGCCAATTTTCAACTTCCCTGGCAATTTGGAATAACTCCACCTCGCCTATCCGTGAAGACCAAGGAAAGGCTTTTGCCGCTGTCTCTCCAGTCTAGAGTGTTTCACTGGCACTCTGGGTGTGAGGTTTCTTTGGGAGACTGTCCCCATCGCTATTGGAGCTGCAACTGGGGAGGGGGGAATTCTTCGCTTTCTGTTCTGTAGGCGCCAGATGCTGTACAGAACTGGCTGGCTCCGCCCACTTGTCACTGACATCGTCGCTGGCTAGGAACCAGCCGCGGGTAGACCTGGACTCCACCAGCCTCCAGAGCCCAGGTCTACCCATAGGAACCAGACGTGGGTAGACCTGCGCTCCGCCAGCCTCCGGCTTATGACATCACTTCCGGTGGGCGGGTCCTGACACATGCCAATCAAAAGTGAGTTCCTGTTCTTAAATCATTTAGATGATGGAACTGGTAGCATAGGACTTAGGGGTAGGGGCAGCGGCGTCATGCAGCTGGAACGCTGGGCGGGAGGAACGGGTGAGCGGCAGCCCGCCCGTTGCGTACCGCTCCGTTTCACCGTCTTCCCTGCCCCCGCGGGCTGCCGCTCACCCGTTCCTCCTGCCCAGCGTTCCAGCTGCATGACGCTGCTGGGTAGGGGTATCTTAACTTTGAATTCTGATTTTAAATTAATTGTTACTATATTATGTATGTTACCTTTCTAAATTGCTCATGCTATTATTGTACTATCTCGATGTTCTTTTAGGCTGGTCTTTGACCGTAATAAAGTCTCGACTTGGCAAAGGGGAGGCCGGTTCTTTGAAACCCCAGGCAAAGTGGGGCTGGGCTCCAGAATCTCCAGCTCCTGGGCCTCTGGGGCCTCTAGGCTAGTCAGCCCAGGCTTGAGCCTCACACATTAGGGCCTACAACTGGTCTGCTCAACCTGATCTGCTCCCCAGAGTCAAATTCTCAGTTACTAATAAACATTTTCATGACGTGACCCCCAATGCTCTCCTTGTGTCCTGGTCGTGCATTTAAAAGCTCCGCTCCCTATGCAAAATATGTGCTGCCAAACATTGGTGAATTGGATCCATAGATCAGATCACTCTGCTGTATTCATATTGCCTAAAATTGCCTAGTGTTGAAGGGACAGACCATTTATTACAGCACAGTGCCAAAACATTTCAATTGGTTTTATTGCAGTTTAAAAGTTGCAGCCACCTTGAGCTTACAAAAAACGAGGGGTATAAAATCATTTGAATAAATAAGATCACGGGTTCAAAGCCTGGCCCCCCAAACTTGCACCTGGAGAAAACTGTTCGCGCCTGTTCATGTCTGCAAGCAACTTTTTGTTCTCTCTCCCTCTTTTTTAAAAAAAATCTTTTCTAGCTGACTCGGCAAAGGCTATTAAACTTCACTCCTTTTTTCTGCCTTAAAAATCAATTAGTTAGTATATTAAGTCACACTAGCTGGGAGCTCATTTAAGTAATAAAAATCTTTTTTCTGTATAGCTTAACGAAGTAGAAAGGGTAGGAGAAAAAAGCACACGCACACACTCACACCAGAGGCTTGGCTCCAAGTGCCCCCAGGGGGGTGTTTTAATCTGAAGTCATAAGGTGGGGGGGAGAGAATCCAGGCATCTGCTTGAATGTTTATTGAAACAGGATGTTTCGCTGACAATATTACCCGCTGCACAGGACATAATGGCAAAGATAAGTGAAAAATGCCTGCTCTTCCCCACAAACACATCTTGGTGTCCGGGAAAAACAACAACAACATGGCAGGGCTGTTCCTTTGCTAGCACTTCCAAAGCACTACAGCAGCCCTCTCTGGAGTGCCAATGGCAGAGATGGGGAAAAGCCAGGCCCACACATGAGTGGAAATAGAAAACTGTTTTGCTAATAAGGTATTTTGGGACTAGCCACCAGGTTGGCAGTCTGCCAATCCAGGTCAGTGCACAAGAAGCGCAAGCGGCAGAGCCCTCCACGCCAGGCTACTATTTTAACTTGCCTATACCATCCACTGGGCCAAGTCACCTCACTAGCCAGGAACAAACTTTGAAAGGTTTGCCACAACTCCGATGTGTAGCTTGTGTCAAACTCCCAATTGTAGAAGTTCCCGTTCCAAATTAGCCCAATCCAAATTATAGATAGAGGGATGTTCTTTTCAGTTTCACACAACACCAGAACCAGGGGACATTCATTAAAACCGAGTGGTGGGAGAGTTAGAGCATACTTTTTTTTTTAACTTAACTTGTTGCTGGTCTGTGAAACTCCTTGCCACAGGATGTAGTGATAGTGTCTGGCCTGGATGCCTTTAAAAGGGGATTGGACAGATTTCTAGAAGAAAAGTCCACCACCAGTTACAAGCTATAATGAGTATCTCCAATCTCCTGATTTTACAAGTAGGCTGCCTCAGAATGCCAGGTGCAAGGGAGTGGCAACAGGATGCAGGCGTCTTGTGTGCTCCCTGAGGCATCTGGTGGGCCACTGTGAGAGAGAGGAAGCTGGACTAGATGGGCCCTCGGCCTGATCCAGTGGGGCTCTTCTGATGTTCTTAAACTGGATCACAGGAGTCACTGAAGGCCTTTCCAGCATCACCCATTTGCCCTATCGATGCAGCCTATTGAAGGGCAGGGGAGATGATGGAGAAGGCTCCAGGGAACATTGTAGTCAAAGCCTGGGCTCTCAGCCCTGATGCATAACAGTGATGTTACTCCCCAGTCAAACTAGGGCTGAGCTGAAGGTTTGCTGCCAGCACATCTTATGCACCACGGGCAGGCTAGGAGGGGTTAAAATCTCCCTGCTCTCACAGGAGTCCCCGTGTGCCAGACAATGCCAGCTGCTTCCAAATCCCAAGTCCCTGTGGCCACCCTCCCACCCACACCATTCCCATGAGCACCACTCCGCTCTAGTCCAGCGCACTTACCATATCAAATCAAAAGAATTCAAACGAAAGCCCT
>JAJKFI010000217.1:478518-488714 GCA_029204185.1 Lerista edwardsae | reverse complement strand
AGAGAGAGAGAGAGAGAGAGAGAGAGAGAGAGAGAGAGAGAGAGAGAGAGAGAGAGAGAGAGCATGCCTAAGGCTCACCATTGCCATGCAACAAATCAGGGTTTATCATTGCATCTGAACTGTGACTTCCAGTTCAGGACTTTGGGGGTGATTCTAACTTAATTCACAGGGCTCTTGGCAGGTTTATGTGGATAATGCAAGTAATTCAGTGCAAGAACTCAACAAATGCTTAATATGCATCAGTATTATTTATTCTAAACAGATTACCAACTTTTCCCACAGAATTGCCTGTTCTACCATCCTCTCTTTTCAGCAGTGTGAAAGCACCAACACTGTTTCTCGGCAAACTTGAACAAAGAAACAGAATTTGCCATGAATGGAGAAGCAACATAGACAAATTGGAGGCAGGATTTAGAAATCTAAGGCTCCAGGTCACCTAAGAATCTAATGCTGGGAAACTGATTCCAGAAACTGGAAAAAAAACATAAATTCTCTAACCTCCAAGCTAGGACTTACAAATCACAGATTGGCCTGCTTAATCTACATTTGAATATTCAGTCCCAGTACATTTAGATGTACTTTGCCCGAACCCATCATTCATGCAAAATCAGTATCTGATCTGTTTTGTCTGCATGCTGAAGTTATATTAGATGCAGCCGAGCAGGGTTGCAATCAGTAGTGGAATTTAGGGGGTTCGCCCAGGTTCTGTAGAACCGGTTGTTAAATGGCCAGGCCCCGCTTACTCACTTACCTTGGCTGGCTTCGGGGGTTTTTTTTGCTCTGGCTATGACATCATAGAACCGGTTGTTAATTCATTTGAATTGCACCGTTGGTTGCAATCCTAAGTATGTACAAGGAATTCATGATTGGGTGGGCTGCTTATGGGGCTCCTCTGTGCAGAGGCGTTTCTACAGGGATGGCAAAGCTCTAAGTTTTGCAAGAAGACTTACCCTGTCATGTAAATCCCTCCTCTCCCTTGCTGCTGTAGCCAGTAAGCAATGCCAAGATTGGCTAAAACGGTGCAGGAGAGGAGTGATTTCCCCTGCAAGGTAAGGCTTCTTGAAAAACTTAGAGCTTTGCCATCCCTGTAGAAACGCCACTGCCTCTGTGGTTTCCTTCCATTTGGTTCCTTTGTTCTGCCTCTGAGGGTTCACTCTGCCCTGGGTTCAGATTTAACTAGAATAATTCCTAAAGTTGTTTGTTTAAAGCATTTCTACCCAGGCCCTTCAACCAACAAGCCTCCAAGAGCAGCTCTCATAAAAATCAAACCATGGGAAATCATTACAAAGAGAAAAAGGGTTGGGGGAGGGGGGAAGGGAGGGAAATATGCCAAGCTTGTAACTTTTCTCCTCCTCCTCACAGGGCAGGTGATGCTTCTGTGGCCACTGTAAAGAGGAGAAAGGCACAGTCCAAGCTCAAAAAGACACAGTCCTCAGACTGGAGTACGCACGGTTCACCACAGCTTTCTGTGACTCCAATTCACTTGCATCTTCCCCCCCCCCATGTTACTGGTGTGCACTGTTAAAGGTCACTGACACTCAGCTATTTTGCTGTTTTCATATCTAAGAGTGCATCAATTATTCTTGTTTGGTGTTTCAGTGATGGATGCACATTAATTAAACACTGCACAATAAGACTCTTGCTGCTATCACATGAGGAACACCCCCCTGGTTGGGGTGGGGGGAGAACCATTAAGGAACTGAAAGCTGAGTCAAACTGACCACAGGCAATGCTATGAAAATGCAACAATGGAGAATTCTTAATGTGATTGTTTCACTTCAAAAATACCTTCAAGTAAGTTCTTCGAAGTCCACGATTATATTTGGAGGAGATAAAAGCCCTGCACTCATTCAATTTACGGGATCCAGACAAGCCACATTATGCTGTGAGCAGCACTCGTCTCCTCCAGTGCTTTTCCACTCTAGAGCCCAATCCTATCCATCTTTCCAGCACGGATACAGCCATGCCAACGGGATGTGTGCTGTATCCTTCGTGGGGGGGGGGGAGTCATTGAGAACTCTCCAAGGTAAGGGAATGTTTGTTCCATTACATCAGGGCTGTCTTGCAGCTGCATTGGCGATGGAAAGCTGGGTAAGTCTGGGCCCTAAGATTTTCCAAACTGGCCTCACATGCTGCTTTGGATGAAACTCTATGGCAAATGGTACCTTGATAAAGCAGCGACATGCTCACGAAATGTCAAAGCACAGAAACAGACCACCCGGTGTGCAAGCGTGTGTCGTGAAGCTGAAATTTTTGCCAACCTGACAGCTCAGGGTACTTAAGTTGATTAATGAATGAGAAGCTGCAATCCACTGATGTGCTCAAACGCAATCTTACAATGGGTTGCTCTTTAAGCAGTGAGGCTGCTGAAAGCAACAGCTGCCTCTTAATGTGACTGACAACCTTTGCTTTGCTCAGTCGATTCTTTGGTAACACTCTGTGCAGATGGCAAAAGGAAGAAAACTTACAGCAGCAGAACTTTGCAAAACTCTGGAGCATGACAAATTGCCTCACCTATAACGGGGTGGCCAAACCAAATCACATGCTGCTCTTTGACATATAATGTGCAACTTGTGGAAAGATGCTGGCTACGTTCCTTATTGCAATACAAAAGGTAAATATGAAATTTCCAAGCTTTATAATTACAGTCAGTCCTCATTATTATGGAAAGATAATGAACCATTGATCCTATGGGATTTCCCATGAGATCAATGGAGGTTAAGTGCAAGGGGCATCTTATCTGCCATCAGAAAAGACCCTCAGGGAGCCAGCAGTGCAAAGCAGGAAGTGCCAAAAGGTCTCTGAACGCTGCACAGACCTTCCAGATGCTGCAGGGACCTTCAGAATGGCACCTGCCACCAGCATGGGCCCCTTAAACATGCTTGACGGATGCTACAGCCATTTTGAAGGGGCCAACACTGGTCACAGGTGCCTTTCTGAAGGTGCCTGCAGCCTTCGGAAGGTCTCTGCAGAGTGGATAACGAGGACAGAGGTGCAGATAATGAGGTAAGTCACCATTCTGCACCTCACAGATAAGCGAAATCACAGATAGCAATTTTGCATACAAAGAGGACCAACTATATTTACTAGGTATAAACTGAGGGTCCACTAGATGAAATCATAAAGCTTGATGTTCATTGTGAGTGAATATATTCAAGAATTTAAGTGATTCTTAAATATTGTGACTCTCAAACATCTCTCTTGCAGCTGAAGTGTATCTTACATTAAGCACATTTGGCCTCCCCTGCCCTATACGGTAGGGATAGACTGAAGGACACATCCAGCAAGAATTCATTCCCAGGAACCAGAGCCTTCTCCTCCAGTCCCATAACAAGAGGACCCAAGATTTTGCTAATCAAACTTTGAGGCAGTTGCAATTCTAGACACCGCCAATGGGGCTCTCAGGCAGAGGCGTTTCTACAGGGATGGCAAAGCTCTAAGTTTTGCAAGAAGCCTTACCCTGTCGTGTAAATCCCTCCTCTCCCTTGCTGCTGTAGCCAGTAAGCAACGCCAGGATTGGCTAAAACGGTGCAGGAGAGGAGTAATCTCCACTGCAAGGTAAGGCTTCTTGCAAAACTTAGAGCTTTGCCATCCCTGTAGAAACGCCACTGCTCTCAGGTAAGTCCTGTGGAGAGTTGCTCTTGGCCTTTGCAGAGGCAGGGGGGGGGAGGAAGAGTGCAGCTGGGAATTTCCACCTCCCTACCCCCCTGAGGCCAACACGAACAGGTTGGTCCAAAAGGTGGGGACGTCTGCACCATCAGGAGCATTGCCACTGGGCAGGCTGGGGAGGGGGGTGGGAAGAACCCGGGCTGGGCATCTCCTCCTCTCCAGAGGTCAAAGTGGCCAAGATGCAGCAGCAAAAATGGTGGGGGAGGGAGGAGCCGCCTGCCCGGCTGTACTCTGCCAATGCCTCACCCATGGCCCCCTGCCCAGTGTGCAGCTGAAGGGGGGCACAAGCCAGGGAGGAGAAGGGAAGACAGTAGGAGAGAGTCTCCATGTTCCAAGAACAGGCGACGGAAAGGGAGAAGTCACAGGAAGGGAAGGCTTCAGTCTTGGACCCCGGGAAGTATTATTGCCCATGCCCCACCCACCGTCAGAGGGGAGCTGAGCTCTTTGCTGCCACACCTTTTCTCTCTCCTTGCAGAGACACAAGGACAGTGCCTGTTACTATACAGGAAGAGGCGAGAGCTGTGGCAGAGATGAGCTCCAACTCCCATCTGACTGCGGCCAAGCAGAGCCCCAGAATGCGACTCATGCAGCATGACAGCAAATGCCTCCCCAGCCACTGGCCTCACCACATCACACTGCAGAATGAGTGGCACTAGTACTTCCCCATCAGGGAGGGGACAGGCGGTCCCATGAGGGGTGGGGGAGCAATCTGGCACCAGCACTGGTCCAAAGGGACCTTTGGTCTAACCTCGGAGGGGTGTGCAGGCTAAAGACCCATTGCTCACCCCCCCCCCAAGGTCCGACATCCAAATCATATAGACGGCATTCTTGAGGTAGCAGCCTCTGCTGATGTGAGGGATTGCGGTGGGACCCAGGGATGAAGAGGGCTGCCAAGAGGCACCGTTATCGGCCACACGGAAGGCGGCACACCGCCCACAATGCCTCTGAACAGAAGTCCTTCAGTTCAGCAAAAAGGAAATGCAATCAACCTCTTTGCAAGATTTATCTGCGGAGGGGATAAAACAAATAAAGTAAGGGCAAGTGAGGGTTGGCTGCATGGGGAAAAAATCTAGAATATGAAAATTATCGGAAAGGCAGATTAAAAAATCCCTGAAGACCAGAACGTTGCTTGTGTGGATTTAAATTACATCAGGCATGGCTGCAAACTGAAAATTGCTCATCAGCTGGGGAATTTCTAAGTGCTGAAGGTTGAGAACAGCCATCGCTTAAATAACCAATGCTACAAGCCTGTTTGCATTTCTTATGTACACACAAGGCTGAAAGTCATCACTCAGATTTCCAGGGCAGGAGCTGCACTAGACAGAAACCAAGTGCCTCAGATGACAGTATAGAAGTAGTGAAAACTCTGCCTCAAGTTGGCATCAAACAAGTGTTCTGGTTGGAGTGTCTCTATGTCCCAATTCCACAGAGTTCCTGAAAAAGAACAGAAAGCTGCACCAGGTGTAGATGTGACATCCTGAGTTTCACATTTCAGTTTAACCTAGATAAACAAGTTTCTAGCCCTCACGCTTGCAAAGGCATGCTTGAAAGTGCAGGCAACGCCTTACTGAGATGCTTTATCTGGCTCAGAAGCCAGAGAATGGCCTTCAGAAAGGGCTATATTAGCAAACTCAGAACAAAACAGCAGAAACTGCACAATGTGTTATGTACCAGGAGAAGTGAGAGGGGTGGCGGCCAGGAAGAGGGCCTTTTCGGTGGTGGCCCCCCAACTCTGGAACACCCTCCCCTTAGAATTGAGAACTGCTCCCTCTTTGTTTATATTTCGGCGGGGGCTGAAGACCTTTTTATTCCAAAAAGCTTTTAATTGTTGACAGGCTGGCTGGTTATTATAACCCACGGGGCTTGTTGTTTTTTATATTGTTTTTAAATTTGTTTTTAATTGTGTTCTTAATTTTTGATTGTATTGTTTAATTCTGTTTTAATTGTTTTTAATTGTGAATTGTTATATTGTTTTTATATCTATATTGTAATGCCGCCTTGGGTGCCTTCGGGCACAATAAGGCGGGGTACAAATTTAATAATAAATAAATAAAATAAAATAATAATTATGCGCAAATGGTGCCTTGAAATGGAAAACCAGAGGCCTGGAAGGCAACAGACCACCATCAAGGGCCCAGACCCAAGGTGTGCAGGACAGGCTCATGGAGATTTATACTTGCACACTCTAGAAACATCTGGGAGGCAGAGAGGAGGAGGTGGGTGCAGATAATTGCTTCCAAATCATCGAAGCCAAAGTCACCTGGAAGAGAAGCAGGAGCAGACAAGAGAGCGGTGCTCTTCACCCTGATCAATAATTTAAGGCAGGAAGAGGGATGCCGCTGACCGCGGGCCCTTTGCTATTTTAAGCTTATCAGGCGGCTTCTTGCCCAGCTGCAGTCCATCAGGCCTGCAACTTAGAGCCCAACCCTATGCGTGTCTACTTAGAAGTAAGTCCCTTTCTAGTCAATCAATCAACAGTATTTATATACTGCTTTTCAATACAAAGTTCACACAGCGGTTTACAGGCAAACAATAATAAAGTTAAATGGCTGCCTGTCCCAAGGGGGCTCATAATCTTAAAAAAAAATGCAGACCACCACCAGCCATGAGGCTTACTCCCTGGTAAGTGTGCATAGGATTGCATCCTGAACCTCAGGGCTTTGGCAAAGGGAAGGAAAATGCCCACCCCTGGTCTCTCTCTCCTAACCAAGACAGTAGAACTAGGTCCAAGGGGTACAAGCTGCAAGAGAGGAGATTCCGGCTGGAGAGGAGATTCTTGAACTGCAAGAGAGGAGATTCTTAAGCACCTAGAAATGCAAGTAGAAAAACAGGCACCACTTTGGTGGTAAGGTCACGGCATTCTGTGCACTACAGCATATAGTCATGCCAGCCACATGACCACAGAAGCTTGTCCTCAGACAAATGCCGGCTCTTCGGTTTAGAAATGGAGATGGGCACCGCCCTCTACAGTCGGTCACAACTAGACCACTCGGTCGTGGGGAAACCTTTACCTTTAACAAGAGACCTGCAAAAGTTTCATGAGAGATGGGAGGTGCAGGCACAGACTTTGTAAAGTGCAGGAGTGGTTGGGCACCTTGGATGCAGTTCGTAGGCTAACACTTGGTTAGCAGAGGAAGGTGGGTTTCTCGCGAGGATCCTGCGGCTGACTTGGCTGGTTTCTGCAGCTGCCTGGGGAGTCGTGGCTCACAGTATGGGAACGGCGGCACCATACCATTCTCTCTCACACACCATTCTTCATGAACATTGCCAACCATTTTTTTCCCCAAGGCATCTAAGCTAGTAGCCGTTGCAACATCTCCTGGTACTGAATTCCTCAGCCAGATGCAGCCAAGTTGGCCTTGAAGGGAATGCTAATCAACTTAACTGGCTGGCTGGGTTCTTGCATTAAGAGTGAGGGCAATGTGCAGGGTGTAGAAGCAAGGTGCATTTTCATTAAGCTGGAAGAACATGGTTTTAAAGGCATAAGGAGGCAGAGTGACGTGCATAGCGCACTGAAATGCACGTTGGAGAGCAAAGAGCAGGACGCACTTCCTTCAGGAAGACTTGCAGAAAATGGGGCCAATTTAAATAGTGCCACAGAGTAAGTCCTTCTAAAATAAAAATAAGATTTTTTGTGCACTTAAAAAAAAGTCTGTTTATGAGGAAAGAAACAGTGTCACTTACTCGGTATGTATCTCTGTATTTAAATGCTTCTAATTTCTTAAACTAAACAGCATGCTTCCAGGCATAAATTGCCGCTTTTCAAACAGGCTGCTGGGGGTTCCAGACATCAAATTTGTCACAGCTGGGATCGTAACACAACATATTGGGGAAAGGATCCTCACCTGCTGTCAAAACCTAGAGCCCCAACAAACCACAAAGCCTACTTCCATCAAAGAGTAGTGCAATCTCTACCCCCACGCATTAGAAAGGGGCTTGAATCAGCTAAGCCTACTCAGGACTGATATGCTTTGTAACTTCACTGTGGGGTGTCCAGAGGTCTCCAATTCTCCTTCTGGGATGATCTCTGAAAAAAACAACCCTGTGTATCTGAAGCTCAAGCAGGAATGGGCAGTAGCTTCCGAAAAAAATCTCCTCCCATGGAAACCTTGAAATTTCTCAGATGCTGGGCCTTAGGGTGACCCCTCACATCCATGTCCAATTGCACTTTGTATGAAATGTCACTGCTAGCAGGTGCACCACTTTGGTTGGGTGGTTCTCTCTCTCTCTCTCTCTCTCTCTCTCTCACACACACACACACACACACACACACACACACACACACACACACCATCCCTTTCTCCCGACTCATTCCTAGAGCAGTTTTGCACTGGTGGTCGGAATCATGACTGACTACTACCTAACATCTGTTTTCACCCTCCATAGTCATGATCTAAATCAGTGTTTTGCAAACTGGGGATCAGGACCCCAGTTTGTGAGTTGTGAGTTGTGACCCACCCAGTAGGTGGGTTGTGAGCCAGTTTGATGTGGATCGTGTAGCACCAAGGGCAGCCATACTTGAAAATATGGGAGGATGGAACACCAGAAAAGGGGGGGGCGCTATGTGATTATTTTGCTTGTGTCTAAGATTGCAAATAGGCTTTTTCCCATTCTGGTTCATTTTGCTATTGGAAAATGAGAAATAACCCAACTTATTGCTGCGTTCTCAGAAAGCAGCAGACTCTGGCATCACATTGATGGCACTTTCAGCCATGACATCACTTCTGGTGGGTCCTGGACAGATCATCATTCTAAAAAGTGGGTCCTAGTGCTAACATGTTTGAGAACCACTGATCTAAATTAACTTTTCTGTTTGTACTTAGGCTTTGTACTTAGTCCTACTCCATTTTGTAACTGACAATTGTAGTCCTTCACGCTATATTTAGGGCAGCTATTTTTTGTTGCTGTTCTTGATGGACCAACACATTTTCTCATATCTTATGGCCACCATCTGGGAGGACACCTTCGAGTCTCTGCCAAGAGCACTTTGAAGCAGCATTCAGTGCCTGGTCTCAAACATCCCCACACTTTGAGCCTCCCCACATTAGAACACTGCTAGGAAGTGAAGGACAAGTCCTACCTGGGAACCTTTCCAGAATCTTCCTCCTCTCTACCACCTTCAACATTAACACTCAAAAAAAAAAAAATTAAACACTGTGCTTAGCTTATCAACAGCCAGGATGGGGACATTAATTAACACACCATTGGTACAGTTTTGCTCCTGAATGCCTTTATCCTCCAGGGGACAGACCACCTTCCTCCCCATCAACCTTCCTGACTTCCATGCAAGACACACAAAGCCAGGCAGGCAGCAAAGGGCAGAAAACCTTTTATTTTCTCCTTCCATGAAGTAGTTTGAAAGGTTGAAGCAGAAACCAGAAGGCAGCAACATTATAAAAGTTTTATTAAGCCTAGTTCATTGTTTTATAGAATGGCTCTTTATTTGCCTTGTGCTTAAGAATAAACCCTTGCAGCCCTCCCTAGTTTATTTCTTATGCCCTCCACGCTACCAACGAGTCAGCCAAGAGGAGCAGTTTGTAAATTATAATGTAATCCTGTCATGCACATGATATTAATATGCTCTTGTGTACACACACACACATACACACACACCCCAGCCTAGCCCTCTAACTCATGATGAACTGTTGTTGGTATTAACCAGGATGTGGAGCGGAATCCAAACTGATTTCCCACTTATTGCAAAACACTCACTCAATTTATTTTAAATGTCACCTTGCTATATATTCATCAGGTATGCTGTAGTGGTGATTGTAATTAATTTCACATTGTACCTATGCAAGCAGCATACCTAATTCCCAGGAAAGGGAGCCAGCAATAGTTCAGTACTTGTCTCCAAGCCAAGATGCCCAAGTAAAGCCCCCAATCGTTTGAATTTCTACATCGCTTCCAGATATATATAAATGTTTTTGCCTCACCGGAAAAGCACGATCTTAAAGCAGACATTTTTCAACTTTTCTGTCTTGAACAAAGCCTTCATCTATTAAGGAGCCTCTGTACAATTGCTGTGGAACCCCAATGCACTGCAAACGTTCTGGAGAGTAGCGTTGGGCTCAGTGGTGTCGCGGGGACTGTGGTTCACACCAGGTGATGCACTAGGGTGGGGGTTTGATACCACTACTAGCTGAAATTGCATTTTGCAGTAAATGGAAAATCAGAATGCAATGAGACAAACAGCCATGAAATATATGTATTCTCTCAAAGGTTATGGACAAATAACCAGAAACACAACTGCCTTGTGTCACAAGAAAGTGGATTTCCTCAACTCAAAACTGACCAAGAAGACTGGTTGCACCAAGAGCCAATGAGGTGTTGTTATGACACAACAGGGAACCAGTAAGGCATTATTCCTGCTGGGCAGCTCTAGGCATAGGCTGGGGTTTCATTTTGGGTATCAGAGGAAGGAACATGCTCAGCCCAGAGTCAGGATGCAAAAGCACTTTATTTCTCCTTGGGGCCATTTGAGCCATTGGGGAACAGTGACCATGCTGCGATTGGTTTTGCCATGC
>JAJKFI010000217.1:422392-469585 GCA_029204185.1 Lerista edwardsae | reverse complement strand
CACACACACACACACACACACACACACACACACACACACACACACACGGACTTCACACAGAAGTAATTGGCAGTGATGTGATTAGTTCACCACCAATTATTTTTGGGTTCTGAGTCATCAACGTCACCCGGCAGGCTCAGCCAGCAGGAGACAAGTGTAGTGGGGCTCTTCAATCTCTCTGCCACACCATTCTGACTTAGGAGAAGCAGGAACACAGCTGCAGGGAGATTGAAATGCGACTAAGGAGGGAGGCTGCGGTGGGTGGTTGGAATTTTGAGGGTCACAAAGAAGGGCATAATGGGCCACATGTGACACACAAGTTGGACCTCCTTGTCCTAGAGCATCTCCAGCAGGTGCCTGTCAAGCCTCTGCTTGATGATCTCCAGGGAGAGTGAATCCATCACTTCCCTTGGCAATCTGTTCCACTGCCCAACCACCCTGGCTGGTAAGAAAACTCACAGCATGGCAGTCATGTGGCAGGGCATTTCTTCATCTTCTGAAGAAGAATCTGACCCAGGAGTACTATTGTCAGCAGCACCCAGACATGTCATGTAGCGGGTACGGGGGGGGTACGCAAGTACCCATTCCTAGGATTAGGGCTGGCCCCGCCCATTCACCCGCCCACTCGACGACTCCATCAGCGCTCCGCTCCACCCCCTGCAACGTTTGAATTGCCTGCACGTTCTCAGAGCCAGGCAGGCAGGCAGGCAGCGGAGCGAGGGAGACCAACAGCGTCAGCAGCGTGAGCAGGTAGGCTGCCTGGGGCTCCCTCCCGAGGAGGCGCGGCAGTTCCTGGGGGCGGTTCCTGGCTTCCGGCTATGACCTCACTTCCGGTGGGCGGGCCCTGACACAAGTGCCAATCAAAAGTGAGTATCTGTTGCTAAATCATTTAGATGCCATTACTGGCAGCACCACTGTGTCCTACATGACATGTCACTCCTAGGGTGGCACAGAGTCTCACATCTAGCTTTTTAGCAGCATTTTCACTCCTGATTGACAGCCAGGGCTGTTTCTCAAAGCAGTTCACAACACGTGTAAGCATGTATTTTAGATACAAAAGTAATTTCTGGTCCCAGATGATCAACATCTTCCAGACAGTTCCCCACAAAAAGACTGCCTGAGGATAGAGAGGTCAACCCACAGAAGAACGTTCTTCACTGCTCTCCATAAATTTTCTGGCCCTCGGCATTAATGATGCACCTCAAGAAGCATATGCTATAGCAGCCCTGTTGTTGTTATTCTTTTACTACATTACACTAGCAAAATGCCCATCACTGTGGAAGGAACCACAGGTCAAAGACCAGATGTTTTGCATGCAGGAAGTTGCAAGTTCAACCGCTGATCTCAAACCCCAGAGAGTCCTACCGCCAATATTGACTGTACAGAACTAGATGGTCCATCAGTCTGACTCAGTGTGGGACAGCTTCCTGCTTTATTACAGTGACTGATGGGGTGGGATGAAATAGAAAAAGGGCCTGTATTTTCCAGGGAAGGCCACTGCGGGGACAGTGTTGCTCTATCAGAAATGGAGGACAAATTTTTAATTCAACAAAGCTCAAGATACCATGGGTCACATTGCAAGGTTTCCTTCCTCCTGTGGCGTCCATTCATACCGCAGGACAAAAGGAAAGCTTAGCGTGGAAAGCCTTATTTTTAGTCAATGGTTCCCCACAAACTCACCTCCCCCTACAAATTAATTTGTAACAATATGGAACAAAACCTTTACAACAATAGAGATATGTTGCCCATTTCCATTAGAGTGGCAAGGTGGTTATTTTGCACCCCACGTGTGCAAAAAAATGCTTGGAACATCACAAAAATTGTGCTTTTACTGCTGGTATTTAACAAGGTTTTGTTTGTTTGCTGCTTTTTGGTGTGTTTTTAAACAGTAAAAAAACACAATAGTGGCTAAGAGGGAGCTTCTCCAAGTTCACACATAACATATTTGAGTGTACACTTTCACAATGGATGCAACCGTTATGGAGTACAAACTTTAGTGTCAAAAACTTAGTGGTGAAACAATTTTGGAGACCTGAAAAAAATGAAAGGGAATTTGATTTGCTGTGCAGAAACAGATTCCGTTTTTTCCCTTCAAAACAATAAACTGCTTTCAGCACCTCCAAAGGGGGCCTACCTTCGTAGCTTGCCTGGAAACCTTGAGCACTGACAGCATAATCACTCACAAGCCAAAGGGACAGCACCACTCCTGTGCTCACAATGGGCGGAGGCAGCTGGAAACCCGTTACCCTGGAAGAAATCAAATGGGAAGAGTCGCATTGAGCCTCCTACATAACGGACACAGAGTCATCCAGTTTCATTTTCACATTTCCATCCTGTCCAGGCAAATTATATGTTTTTGTTATACAACGAGATGATTTTGTGAAACGGTGTTCGTCGAAACATGAGGCAGGTGGCAACAACCAGTTGCTTTGCTGAGCTAACCGTCGCCTGTCGGAAGTACTTGCTACCTGCGGTGACCGACTACACATCAATCCTACTCCAATCACCCGGAAGATAAAACCAATGAGAGCCAGGGCAGGAGGAGAATGCAAGGTTTGGGTGTAGAAAACCTCGTTTTAGATTCTGGCTCAGCTATAAAGCTCATTGGGTAACCCTGGGAAAATCATTGTCTATCTCAGATATTTTCAGCCACTGTTTGGTGTGTCACAAATGGTCTGCAGGTGTGGTGTGGGATTAGGGGGGAGGGTCATTTATTAGTTGGGACATTGTGTGGGGGCAGAACCAGAATCATTCTTCATGTAGCTGTTGTTTGGAGTGGCTGTGTTATTCTGTGTACGTTTGTGCAAATGCATGTTATTTCTACATCTTAGCACGCATTTGTAGCAGTGTTTTTTTTTAAAAAAAACAACACAAATAAAAACACAAAACACACATTCTGGTATTCAGAATATTTTCCAGAAATTGAAATAATTACTTTTCCAATTAGAAATACAATGCTGTGGCTGCATCTGCTAACATTTCTATCACCTCCCTCGTATACATTAAAAGCATTTAAAATTACTAAAAATGACAAATTGGAATGAGAATAAAAATACATAGCACTGCTTTCTGCCTTTTGAATCATGAAATCTGCGAAGAAACAACACCATTTTCCAACACGCTTACTCATTTATCATGTGTAAAAGATAAAATATATCCTTGAAAAAATGGTGGGCCTTGACAATGTGCCACGAGATGAAAATGGCTGAAAATAGCTGGTCTAACTGACCTGATCAGGCTCTGCTAGGACTGTGTGATTTTGTGGGAGGAAGGTAAAATTACTCAAACCCTTGTAAGGAAACAATGACTTCCAACTTGTGGCAGCAACAACCAATGTGAACAGCAAGGAAAGTGGGGAGAAGAACCAGAAACACGGAGTGCTGGTTAGGAGAGGCTCACGGAGCCAGGCATGGCACATCTCTGAAGCACAGGGTGGGAGAGCGTCATCATTCACACTTCATTCATTGGTGGACTCTGGGGAGCTCTAGCACAGTGGTTCTCAATGAGCATCATGTGACACACCATACTTTTAAGCTAGCACATGGGGAAAACATAACTTTAGGGGACCACAGTAAGCTTCTGAGGGGGCTGCCCAAACTTAACTACCAGCCAGCCATTTTCAACCTCTGTCATCTGACAGGACACTGAAAAGGCACTGAATTTGTCAAGGCCATCAGGTTTTGTTTGCTTGTTTTACAATTGAGAAGGCACACCATGCTGCTGGTGGGGAGCTCATATCCTCTATCGGCCCGACCAAAAAACGAACCTCTCCCAAACTTCCGCAGAACATCTGCAGACCATTTGTGGCACACACTGGTTGAAGATCCCTGTGCCAGGCAGAGGCGTTTCTACAGGGATGGCAAAGCTCTAAGTTTTGCAAGAAGCCTTACCCTGTCGTGTAAATCCCTCCTCTCCCTTGCTGCTGTAGCCAGTAAGCAACGCCAAGATTGGCTAAAACGGTGCAGGAGAGGAGTGATTTCCACTGCAAGGTAAGGCTTACTTGCAAAACTTAGAGCTTTGCCATCCCTGTAGAAACGCCACTGGTGCCAGGCATACGATGAAACGAGGCCATGAGCAAAAAGGCTGAGAAACTGGCTCTAGAAGACACACTGTGAATTGTTTGTACTAGAATGCAGCAGATTGAGAACTACCGCATATAATCATGTATAAGTCGAGAAATTTATGCCTAAAAATTGACTAGAAAAATCTGGCCCCGACTTATATTCAGGGGGAACACAGTAAATAACTTAAAGTCACACGATGGGTGGATGGCCGAGCTGTTCCGAGTACATTTGTAGGCCAGAGAGCTGCAGAGCCTTCTGAGTATGCTCAGCCTTGAGCATGCTCAGAAGCAGCTGAGAAAAATGAACGGAGTCCCATGGAAAGTGAAACTGAGCCTTACTGCGCATTTACTTGTGAGTAGGCAGCCATGCCATGGTGTATTGGAAAGGGCAGGCCAAGAGGAATCCAATGCTGCCAGAATGGTCTTGATCCAATGAACGTAGGCCCCAAAAACACTCAGGAAGGAAGTCCCTCCCTCTAAGCTGAAAAGAACTTATGGAAGGCAAAACTGAGCTACAGGGTTGTGTTTACTTGTGTTGTGAGTATGCAAGTGGTTACTACAACACATGAGCTGAATTCATCAGGGCTTTTCAACCTCTGCCTGTGAGGATTGTGCATTCAGGTATGAAAGGTAAGTGGGCTGCTTGGAAAACAGGCAGGCTCTTTTCAGGATGAGCTTTCAGACCAGGAGCTCTCTTTTGTTCCAAGACTGTTGTGCTGCTGAGGTACTGTGCAAACTGCTGGGGGGAGAAACAGCCTTTTTATTACTCCCAAGTAGTACTCCCAGGCAGGTATGCTGCTCTTCTCTCAAGGCATATAGGAGAATCTGAGGGAAGAGGAAGACACACACACACACACACACAGTTTCCTGCCTCTTCCTTGCAAGAACATAACAAACCAACTTCGGGGGAGGGGATAATCCTTATGGAAATTGCAGAAGATTACCTCAGGAATGGTATCAGCAGTGGCCTCTTGTCTGTCAGCCAGGAATTACAGGGTTAACCCCAGACACTTTGCTTGCAGGTAGTTCACAACTGCAGCCTGTTGGGGATAACAAGGTCCCTAGGGATAAAAGGAGCTCCTGGGAGGAGCAGTGATGTGGGTGCAGAGAAGTGGAAAAGGGCTGTAGACGGACGGACGTGGTGGGGAATAATTGAGGCTGTTGGGACTGGGATTGTGGCTGGAACTAAAGTTGCTCTTGGAGACTGTGGGGAATTATTGGGTGGCTGCTATGCCCCTGGAGTCACCAACTGGAGGAGGAAGGAAGACCTTTGTGGCTGAGCAGGCAAGCAGACTGCATTTTGCCTTCTCATGGGTGGTGGGGTTTAAACGGTTTTGGATGATAGAAGGAAAGCTAATTAGCCTACTGTGAACATAAGATTGCAGAGAGGGAATCTGGCACATCAGTTATCCCTGCAGAAGCCAGCTCAAGCCTGTAAAGGGCTCTGCAAGCAGGTAAACTGAACTCAGCAGGGTGACATGCATTCCTCTGGTCCAGGCAGATATGCTTAATCAGCTCTAGCCTTGAACAGTGCTAAAAGGTTTGGGAACAACTGGTTTAATAGTTGCTTGTTATGTTGCTGTTTTATTTTGTTTTTTCCCTGCACTTTAATAGATAGGTAGACTGTACAGTTCTTAGGTAACAATTACTGGTATATCTTTTGTCAGAATCTGGTGTTGGGTAAAATCAGACAAAATGATTTCATTCAAAGAATTGCAGATACCCCTAAATTTTCCCCTTGACTTATAGATGGGGCATGGCAAATTCCATGATTTTTGGTTTAACACTTACCCTCAACCTATCCATGAGATTGACTTATACTTGGGTATATACGGTAGTTCACATAACTTGACTGGCATACACGCTAATGAAGCAGTGCCCATTTTGACAATTGTTGCAACAATCATGGGACTGCCTCTGAGCATATTTACCCTGCCACCACAGAAAGCCAATATAATTATAGCTATAACATAGCTATGCTTAGCTGAGGTGCACGTCTGAGCCTGTCTCAGTATATATTGATTAGCCCTGCCAAACTCACATCCCCAGCTTGACTATTGGATCATGTGAACCTCACACATGCGCCCAAAGGGTTTTCAGGAGTCCTAGACCCGTGTCGATGTTGCTTCTGAAGGTTCAGTCACAATGGTTCTCAATTTCAACTCCATTCAAGCATCAGTGCCAGACAAAGTTTTTGCAAGCATACCCAAAAATCTTGTATTGTGGGCAAAGATTTCAACTTGCTGAGCAGGATCTTGGTTTTCATTTCTTAAACGATCTGCTTTCCAGCACTTAGAGTTCTGAAGATATCACTGAATGGATGTGGACAATGTCTGCTGAAATATCACAAGCCAAAAATGGTAGCTGAATTCAGACCCCCTCCCTTGGGAGGGAGGCATGCAAGGCTCTTCCTCATGAAATGCAGAAACAGAATTATACATAGTAAAATGCAGAATTACACAATTATATTTTGTAAGATCTATTTAAACTAACGTGAAAGCTCAGTCTTAAAAGAGATTCTTCAGAAGTCTGCTACCAGCTAGTGTAACTGGATCTACTTTCTGGTCAGTACTACTTAGGGTCGCAGCCTTGCTTAATCTATAGATTGCAAAACTCATCTTTTCCAGGTACAGCGTTCACATTGCTTTGGTACAGAGCAATGGTTTTATTTTTATACTGTTTAAGCTGAATGTCTCTCCAGGGACAATGACAGTATACCCTCCAACACAGTGACACTGATGTGTATTTTTTCCACCCACACAAGGCCAGTTGGTCAACCCTCCCCCCCGCCTTCCTCCCATTCATGCACACACTTTCCACTATTACAAACTGGTGAAAACTCATCTCTGCCTAGTGCATGTCAGGTTGACAGCTTTTAATCATCCACTGCTCCCCTGACTTTTAATTGCAGATCGATCATGGCATGGCAAACCAACGTTATCACTTGCTCAGTGCTGCAGTCTGTGCGGCTATTTAAAGGCACAGCATCAAGGCTGGTTGAAAAGGCTGGTGGCAATCCTAGATTAACACAGCAACAGCTGCACTCAGGGATGTCTGAAGTAGAAAATGTTCATAAAGTTTCTCTAATTTAACCAAACAGGAGACCTGTTTTGGTCTCTGGGTGTCAGTGAATTTCGTTGTGTAATACAATGACAATAAACAACAACAACAACAACAGAGTTTTGTCTTAGTGAATGGATAAGCAGCAAATAAAAACAGATATTCCTGCAAGACAATATAAGGACAAGTTAGGGGTCCTTGAAGGGTTTGTGATAGGAGGATTCTGAAAGGATTAGGAAACCATGGAGTCCCTATAAGGTAATACAGTGCTTCTCAAACTGTGGGTCAGGACCCACCAAGTGGGTCGAGAGCCAGTTTCAGGTGGGTCATGTATTACCATTGTTGAAAATATGGGATGCTGGAAAGGGGGAGGGCTGTGTGGTTGTTTTGCTTGTGTCCAGGTTGTAAATAGGCTTTTTTTTTTGTTTCCTTCTGATGCACTTTGTTATTGGAAAATGGGTGAGAAATAACCAAACTTATTGCTGCATTTTCAGAAAAGTAGCAGCCTTTTGGTATCACAATGACGGCACTTCTGGCCATGACATCACTTCTGGTGGGTCCTGGACAGATTGTCATTCTAAAAAGTGGGCCCCGTTGCCAAAATGTTTGAGAATGACTGAGACAGTGTATACAGTGAGCCCTCGGTATCTGGCAGGAATGGGTTCTGTGACCCCTGTGAATACTAAAAACCGTGGTGGACCAAAGTTGAGGTGCCGCAAGGACTCAGCTGAGGGCCGGGTGCTCCAGAGGTCACTGCAGCTTCCCAGTCTCTTCAGGATGCCTCCTGGACGTGAGTGGAAGCACTTTCTGGTTTGCGCCCACAACTTCCAGTCATGAAGGTGTTCGGAGGCCGGGAAAGGCAGCCCGCTCCACTGGCCTTCCTGCCCTAGGAATGCCTCCTGGACACAACTGGAAGCGGATGCTCAAACCCGAGGATAAGGAAAGCCCACAGTATGTGGTCTTGTGGTGAACAAGACCCAAGAAGCCACTGGAGAACCAGTGCCAGCCGACGATTCCCAGGCTAGATGGATCAGTGGCCTGACTGGGAAGGAAGCAGCTTCCCCTCTTCATCCAAGCCAAGACAAAACATTCGCCAAGTATTTGACACACAGCAATTCACAGGACGATTTGACAGACTTGCCAAAGGCTGGCTTGATATGAGAATTAAAGATAATGGTGGCATTTTGCAGCACTGCCGGGTTCAGAGTGACTTTTTTTCCTCTGCTGCAGTTAGATGGTAATTGTTAATTTTATTAACACAGGTTTGGTTCAGCAATAATTTCTGAACTGGCTATACGAGATCCCAGGTATTAATTCCCAGCTGTTCTGTTGACACAGCCAGGAAACAGCTAATGTACATTTCTGATGAACAATTACAGTTTTATCTTCTAATCCTGCTGCCTCTCACCCGGCTAATGCAATTTACAAAATAGCTTAAAAGGTGGGTTTTAATATAAGGAGGGTCTCTCTCTCTCTCTCTTCCCTGCATGTGCATCCATCAGTGTAAGGCATAAAATCTATATATACTGTGTGTGTGTGTGTGTGTGTGTGTGTGTGTGTGTGTGTGTGTGTGTGTTCTGCATAGGCTCCGCAACGCCTGGAGCAATTGACACCAAACTTGGCATGCGTATGCCTTGTGATCTGGCGACAAACACGCAGGGGTCAGACCTCCCGGGTACCTCCGGGGGTGGGGGGGTGCAGGGGGTGCCACATAAAAATGATTGAAAACAGCCGACATCAGTGTCGAATCCGTAGTTTCCAGGGTCACCAAGATGAGCGGCGACGGTCCCAACGCCGTTTGAGTCCGGGTTCGGCCCCCCTCAGCGTGGGGGGCGAGAAGGGGTGCAAAACAAAATGACCACCATGCCCTGCTGGAATGCCTGGAGCGATTGGCACCAAACTTGGTACGTGTACGCCTTACAGTCTGGTGACAAATACTGCGGGGGCCAGACCCCCTCGCACCCCCAGAGGTGGGGGTGCGAAGGGGGTGCCACATAAAAATGATCGAAAACAGCTGACATTGGTGCTGAATCTGTAGTTTCCAGGGTCGCTGAGACGAGCAGCAACATTCCCGATGCCGTTGGAGTCCAGGTTCGGCCCCCCTCAGCATGGGGGGCGAGAAGGGGTGCAAAATAAAACGTCCATTGTGGCCTGCTGGAATGCCTGGAGCAATTGGCACCAGACTTGGCACGCGCATGCCTTGCTGTCCGGTGACAACACTGCGGGGGTATGACCCCCCTAGCACCCCCAGGGGTGGGGGTGCCACGTAAAAATGATCTAAAATGGCCGATATCGGCATCAAATCCATAGTTTCTGCGGTCACCTAGAAGCTTGGGATAATTTGTTACCAGGCAACGCCGGGTAACAAAAGGCTAGTTCTATTATATAAAAATAGTCTACCCCCAACTATCTTCCTATTACAGACACACAGATAATATGAATTTACAGCCAAACAACGTGTAATACTGGGACCTTCTGTGGGATTACTTATATTGCCACACACTTTCAGAAAAGTTTGAGCTCCTTACATGGGGTGGGGGGGGAGTCATATCTCAGTGGTAGAACCCCTACATAGCATGCAGAAGATCTCAGGTTCAATCTCCAAGGAGGGCACTGTCACTGAATGTGCACTTAGTTGCCCTATTTGTGCATACAAAGTGGAAATGAGAGTCTGTAAAAAGTGCCTAATTGTAAGGGCTGTAAGTGACTGGGGACTTCCGGCGAGTAAAGAAGCAATCTCTAATGAAGAAGAGTATTTAAGTTAGTGAGCTGTTACAGAGAGAATGAGAGTCATTTGGTTGCAGTTAGCCTCACAGTGAGGAGAAAATTTTATATAGATAGCTCTTTCTTATTTTCTTTGCTGCCTTGGCTATACATTTCATTGGTTGAAAGCCCTCTTGTTATGTCTTAGGTAAAGGTAGAAGGACTTTTAAAAGATTCTGTATGTTTGTATTAATAATAAGACTCCTTTAAATGTGTGAGACTGCATTGCTCCATTGTGTGGAGGTGGTGGAAAACTGCCTCAGTGAACCTGGCTCAATAGCAGCTGAGGTCCAGCGCTTGTTGGAGGACACAAGTGGACCACAGTCTTGCACTGTTCAGGTCAAGTTTAAAAGCCAATAAGGGCTGAGCACAGATTTGCAGGACTGGAGGTCAGTGCAAACATTGTGACAGACACAGATACATTTCCGATTTAATCTTTTGGATTGGGAACATAGCGCACACACTGTGTGTTTTCCTGGATTAGAGGCCTTTCAATCAAAAGGATATTTATTCACTGATTCCTGGATCGCTTAAAATATTTATTAATTCATTCTCGGATCAGTTCCCAGAGCTAGAGACATGCATCTTCCTTACAGCAGAGTTCACACCACCTTCTAGGGCTCTGCTCATGTCTCCAGTCACAATTAAAAGATAACACAGAAGAGACTAACCAAAGGCTACTGGTGGAGATGGGGCAAACAGGGAAAGGTGCTAAATACAAGAAAATGAGTCCTTAAAACAGGGTTCCCAATCTGTGGATCACAACGCCCGGGGCACTGAGCAACGCCCAGGATGGTGCAGCAAAACTGTGGCATGAGCCTAAACAATGTGTTCAGATAAGAACATAAGAAGAGCCCTGCTGGATTAGGCCAAAGGCCCATCTAGTCCAGCTTCCTGTATCTCACAGCGGCCCTCCAGGTGCCCCAGGGAGGCATGAGACAACAAGATGCTTGCATCCTGTTGCCACTCCTTTGCACCCGGTACTCTGAAGTAGCCCACCACCTTTGTAAGGAGGTTGCACAATCCATCATTGCCTATAGCCCACGATGGACCTTTCCTCCAGAAATCCATCCAATCCCCTCTTAAAGGCATCAAGACCAGATGCCATCACCACCTCCTATGGCAAAGAGTTCCACAGATTAACTACCTGCTGGGTAAAAAAAGTACTTCTTTTTATCTGTTTTAACACTCCCAACCCTCAGTTTTAGCGGATGCCTCCTGGTTCTGGTGTTTTGAGAGAGGGAAAAGAACATCCCTCTACCGACTCTATCCCTTCCGTGCATAATTTTGACTCAGATGACTCAGGGCCCAATGCTAGTCTGCCTTCCAGAGCAGATGCAGTCATGCCAATGGGGTAGGCACTGCATCCTGTCAAGGAGGCCTCCTCAAGGTAAGGGAACATTTATTCGCTTACCTTGGGGCTATGTTGCGCGTGCATCAGCCCTGGAAAGTTGGATAGGATTGGGCCCTCAGTGTGGTGGACAGAGCTGCTGTGCTTGAAAACGGCACACTTGGAAGGCTTTCCTCCTATCCATCCTGGTTCCCTTAACACAGATATGCTGCCCCATTCCAGCTGATATGCATGGTCTTTTCTCCTGCCCCACTTCTCACAGCATGTGCACCGGAACAGAACTGCAGCTGCTAGACGTCCTCACCAGCCGCTATGCATTCATGAGCCTGCCATCAATTTCTGCAACAAGCACCGAGCAGAATGCAAGAGAACATTCTGTATTTACTTATTTTAATGCAAGAACAGCAGCAGCTGCTAAAATACTGGGAGGAACTCCTACATGAAGCCAAAGCCAATGCTTAGAAAAAATATCATTTAAGAAAGTGTTCTTCAACCTCGGGGTTGTGACCTCAATGGGGTTTTGAAGCCACATTTGTGGGGTGGCCATAAGCTAGAGGAGCCCAAATAGCCCCAATCATGCCATACTGTTGAGGTTGCACAGTGCAGTATTTGGGGGGGGGGGCACAGATATAGCCACCATTCTACAAGTGCAAGTATTTACACACTGTTGCATTCATGGGATTGTCGCTGAGCCTTGCTCCCCTCTTAGACTTGCTGTTTGCTGCATGCCATCACCTATTAGTCTGAAGTAGCCTGTCCAGAGCTGAAATAAAAGTCAAGGGGGGGTGTTATCTTGACAAGCAAGAATGGTTCTGTTAAGTTCAAAAAGAGCCTTCCACACTGTGACCTGTGGGAGTGGGTGACGATGGGGTCCCAGGAGGGGGTGGGATCAACTGTGGGTCCCCAGCCTTATACAAAATATAAATTACTGATTTATTGGCACAAAAAAGTTTGAAGACCACTGATTTAGGGTATGAAGATTCTTCAAACTTTCAAAGCATCTTTGAAGCTAAAAATTCATTTTCTGGAACTAAATTCTGCAGTGAAATAGCTTAAAATCATCAAAAATTGCTATATATTTTATGGCTTAGTATGTGACTTTTTTATTAACAACTGCAAGTTCTGATCATCTTTAAAGTGGACTGCAGCGTGACATTCTGCAACAATTGATGAAGTGGACAATATTGCTTAATACTTGCACTAAAAGGTGCGATGCAAGGCCAGAAAGGTATTTTTGCTCTTTGTAATATGTTCTGCCTACCTGCTCTTTATGAAGCACTGAAAGACAGAGAGAAGGTCCACGTGGGCAGGAGTGACCAATCTTTACACCTTCCAGCATTGTTGTGTCAAAATCACATTTTGCTACTTGAGTCAAATCTCAAGCCAGTGTGACTCGACTTGTGGGGTCAGTGTGCGCCATTACAACTTTTCCTAACCTTTTCTTGGGTCTTTATCGTGATCTGCTCTCAGTGGTCAAGAGGTGATCTAGAACTGGCAAGGCTCAAAATTAAGGTCCAAGAGGTCAAAATGTGTAAATGGCCAGGCCAAAGATCCAATTCTGAAAAGTTGAGTTGGGCCAAGGCAAGTCTGCTGCTCACTCTATGTTCTGATGTTAGGTCATGAAGGATCAACGATCAAACAAATCGATGATGATTATTACAGTTTAGGTAGTGCCCTTATACTGCAATACTTAGCCATGACTAGGTATGTAAGGGCATCGCAGTGGGAAGGAAAAGCATCAGCGCTCAAGAGGTAACAAACCACATCCCAGTTGCTTGGGTGTCCCAGTATGAGGCACAGACACTTGTTTCTTGCCCCCTTTAGCAATAGCCCAACAGGCAGAAATTCAGCAGGTGAAGCTTTTCTGGGCTTCGCCTGGGTCAACTGTGTCTGGGCCAAGCTGCCACTGCACTGGGGCAGGGCTAGGAAGAGGAGGTGGCACCCCTGATCCCCATAAGCAATGCAGAGATCTGGCAGTAGTCAAGCCATAGAATGTTGGAAAGAACAGAGCAAGGGAAGACAGAATGCAGTGTTGCTATCTGGGATTTGAGGCTTCAGTCTCAAGCTCGAAGCTGAGCAAACAAGAATATGCTTGCACAGGTCACAGAAAGGGCGAAGAACGTGCAATGTCTGACCCTCCTCCACAGACCCTTTACAGCCCTCCGCTGTAATTCGCCTCTGAAATTCCCCTCTGCTGATGCATCTACACCAGCGCAGCGTGCCCTGTACCCTATGGGGAATTTTGCAAGCTGGGAGTTTCCTCAAGGACACTCGCCCCGTGTCCTGGAGACAAAGCCCCAACCCATGCCACAGGTCTACTTGGATGCATTGCTGGCACAGATCCAAGTTCATCCATGTTGGCGGATCAGGCTCGGGAAGGGCATTGTGATATGCTGGTGCCGCTGATCCCACCCCCTCCCAGGCTCAATCTGCCCACCCCCTGCCCCATTCCGCCCCTTCCCATTCTCACCTGCTTTTGCACTGCCCTGTGGTGGTCGCTACACCAGCCCCATCAAAGCAGACTGTTATTACCCCCAGTGTTGCCAGAGAGAAGGAAAACAGAGAAAAGGAGACATGAGGAAAAGCTCAAATGCGATCCAACTTCCTAATTCTCAGCTCAGTTTCAACCACACATGACACAAGCTCTTTCATCTTCTAGTTCAGAAAGCCTGAAGGGTGTATGAATGACTCACTTTGATGAAGTCACTTATTTTTCCATTTTTTAATTAAAATCATTTATCGATACCTCTGGGACCTTGATTATCTGCTTTGTTTTAAATCCTATGTATGTGGAGTAAAGCTAAATGGAAGAATCGGCTGAAAAATGAGCTAGGCAGAAAATCATTTTCCATGCGCCTTCATAGATCTCATTCTCTTTCCAACTACTCCCAAGGAATAGATCACAGTTTAATGCTTCTTTATACAGGATGACCTTCTTGAATCAATGGATAAATGAGGGCACAGCCAAGGGCCGAAGGGATATCTGAAACATTAAGGTAATCAAAAAGTAAATGGGTGCGAATTTCAAGTGAGCCAACTGTAACGCTATCCACCAGGTATTTACTGCAGTGCCACACAGGGAACAGCATTCAACTGTCTGAGAAGTGCCACTTTTTAATTAACTAAAGCACATTTCTTGCTTGTACAGTGGCTAAGGATGTTCCTGAAAGTGTATGGGAAATGCTACTCCTCTGGCTTGAGATTTGCGCAAGGTAAGAGAGATCTCCTGTAACGGGGGGGGGGGTGTTGGCAATGCTCCCCAGACCTCTTTCTCATACCTCGTGGACTAGAGCAAAATGAAGAAAGCAACACAGTGCTCCGAACAGAAAACTGTTTTTAAATCATAGTTCTATGTATATACCAGGGGTGCAAATATTAGGCATGCAGCCCCCAGAAGCTCAGCCCTCCGACTCTCCCAGCACTACCACCGGCTGCTCTCAGGTGCTGAGCTGGGCTCAAGTGACACTGCTGAAAGGGCAGTCAGCATGATAACTGGGCTCTCCCATACCTTGAACATATTCTCAAGACTTGTGTATTTTGCTTCTCTGTCTTTTGCAGTTAATGTGTCCCTAAATGAGAAAAAGTGCTCATTTCTGGTCATGACCTGCTCAATGACATCACTTCCGGTCCACAGCAGGCATCATGAATGCCACTTGGCCCACTGCATGAAACACGTTCAACACCATGAGCTGACTTGGGAAGGTGGAAACGCGGCACACAGGCCTGGCTCATCTTTCTAGATTCAAGAACACTGCAAGGTAGAAATGCGTTCTTGCCATTTTACTGGCAGCATCCGTGTCCTACGAGGGTGAAAGGCTTTTCAAAAACCCACACACACACTTCACACCCTCTGACAAAAAGCATTGTGCAAGCCGACTCGCCCTCTACTGAAATCAATTTTGCAGCTGCAGAGCAGCTAGACTTCTGCCATTTCTCACCTCAGATGGCATGTGTCTGCTTTTCAGTTAAAAAAGCCCACACAGTGAATCAATTGCTACTCCTGGGGTGTATAGTGGGGTGCCAACTGGCAGCCCTTTGAAGGAGAGTCAGGCATCATACATCTCAAGCTCGAGCCTGGATGTCGAACGCAAGGCCTCTGGACCAGGTATTCATTTACAGAATTTATACCCACCTTTCTGCCACACTCCAGGGCACTCAAGGCGGCTTACAAATAAAATTCCAAAGCAATTATAGATTAAGAAACTAAAACATTAAAACAATAGAATACAACAGACTCCAATGCATCATAATTAAAATTACGGTGGATTTTTTTTAAAGGAAGGTACAGCTCCTGGAAGCTTTTTATCCAGCCCTCTTGATAATTGGACTCTCCCAGCTCCATCATCAGCTACTGAGCAGTGAAGTGACACTGCGGCAGAAGAAGCGCTGCTGAAAAGGCAGCCTGAGCGATAATTGGGCTCTCTCAGATCTTGAAAATACGATCAAGACATTTTCTCTTCTGTCATTTGCAGTGAATAGTAATAGTAATAATAATAATACACCGCCTTTCTTAGGTCACCAGATTTCTCTAATGACTATAACTCAAGGCGGTTTACATAGGCAGACTTTATTCAGAAACCCGAAGGTTTTTACAATTTTTACAGAAATGTTCTATCTTGCAGGAACTACACACATTCAGATGGATCTTTCTGGATTTAGTCCTTCTTTCCGTTTGTCTTCTTGCTGGCTGATAAGCAGCTTCCCTGCTCCCACCAGAGAAGCGGCTGACTTCAGCACAACTCCCCCTCACACAAGGCAGCCGGAGACAGCTCAGCTGTTAATCAGTCGCAATTACAGGGTCTGCCGCTCACAGAGATTTCCGGTAGTCCCGAACAGGCGACCTTCAGATCTTCAGCTCTTATCTTCATATCAGGCAAACGGAGGCATTAACCCTCTCGACTAAATCTTCTTCCCCAAAGAAATGGGGAACGGAATGGGGTCCTTGGTGACAATAAAGTGCTTCTTTCTGGCCATAAAGTCAAGAGCAAACTGGACTTGAGTAATAACCAAACCGCCTTCATATTGCTCCATGACTTCCTTGTCAAGACCACTTCTCTGTGTGCTCAGTGACTTTTCGTATTTCATTTTCCCCCAAATGGGGAAGAAAAAAAAAACCCTTTTTGCATGGCAATGGTATGGTGGAGATCCCGTCACCATCACCCCACCACTTAAGGGGACAGGGCTTACCTAGCTGGGGCATCGCAACTCCCCAAGTTGGGGACTTCTGCTTTAGTGCGTCATGGCAAATTCACAGGGGCTCTGCCTCAGACCTGTTCCCCCATCAAGAGACCTCATGAGATTTTGCAAAATCCAAGATGGGAGCCCGGCTGAACTGGGAAGAAGAGGGTGCAGAGTCATTGTGACCCAGGTAAGTTTGGGAACCACTGGAATAAAGTGGCAGTTGATGCAAATGTAGGGGTTTCTTAAGCATCCAAGCAAAAGAAGTTGAACAAGTTCCCAGTAAGTCTGGCGACATTCTCAGAGTTCAGGCAGCGTTCTTGTCATCATATAAGACACATGATCCCTCCCTTCTCTCAACCGTCCATTCACTGGCGAGACAATCAGACAAGACTTACTACCCCTTGGTTATGATTCCCATCATCAATCTGAGCAGTAATTAAAAAACACAGCTATTGCTACCAATGACTGACTCACCCCACATTAAAGCCCAGAACGCCAGAGAACGCTCTCCAAACTTTTCCGGCTCCTTGTAATAAAAAACCAGCAGAACGCACCATTTAACCTGTACTGGCATTAAATTTACCTCATAGTCCAGCGACTTTTCCTGCACCAAATTTAAAAGCCGCCTATTAATGAGAATTTCCACATAAAATTAGTTACTCTCCTGCTTCTAATCATATGCAGTTAATACAATAAAATACCTTATAGAAAGGGGAAAATGGCACTTGGACTTCTGTGGTGTACTTAGAAAAAACAGCAAGGTAACAGCAAGGAAGGAGCTGTCTTTTTTTTTTTTAATGAACAAAAGGGATGTGGCATTTTTGAAAGACTTAATAACCTGCTACCAAGTAGGCAACAGCCCTCCCAAAGCTCACTCAATAATGGAGACTATCCAGAGAGCCTTTACAGAAGGGAGCAGCTCTTCACATAAGGAATTAGCAAAATGAATTTTGCTGAGATTTTCCTTCATTAGTTCGCAGCTCATGTCTCACTACTTATGAACTGCATACAAGAGAACTGGGGCTGTGCGGAATGACTGCTCATTTCAATTTGCAGAGGAAAAGGTATGTTTTGTCCCGGGGGGGGGGGGAGGGAAGCTGAAACGTTGCCTAAAAATGTTCTTGCATCCTTTGGGTGGACACTGTCCACATCTATTGTTTACCCTCATTCACGGTGGTATTCCTCAGCAGATTCCCAATACACAAGAGCCAATCAGGCATCAGACAGTGAATCGTGGCAACGTTATGATGCAACCCTTCTGGTTCAGTTACCTGTTGCCACAAAGGGAAAATGAAAACAATCAAAGTATAATGATTTTAGACTTTTCTCTTACTTGTATCAGACTGAGTAAAAATTAGCTGTGCTACACCCCAAGCATCACAAAAAGCCGCTCTATATCAAGTCAATCCAAATTTGATCCATCAATCAAGTCAATCCAAGTACCCACATGTACTAGATAACTTTTAAGCCCTCTGTACTCACCACCTTTATTGAACAAAACATGTTTCAGATAGAGGGAGTTCCAAGCCCCAATTTCACACAAATTATGCTCAAAGGTGCACGGAAAGGTGGCAAAAGGAAAGGAAAGGAGGCAATCACATGTGTATGCTCTTGATTTTTTCTGAAGAACATCGAGCTACTTCCCAAGAGGGGCTCACACATCCTATTGCTTGGGGGAACAAAGGTCTTGTCAAAATCCTCACAACACTCTCCATGTATCGGGAGGATTCATTCCATGGAAATATCAATAGTTCACTCAACTGATAACTCTTGTGCAAACTAATGCGTCTCTGTCCAACGCAAGACTTCTTATGCTGCCGTCTCAAGTGCCAGGGCAAGCACAAAACAGCCCTCCGCCCAAGGACAACTTCCTCTGCAACTCAAGTTGGAGAACATTTATGAGCCTGCAAAACCCTGCTTGCAGCTCTGAGCTAAGTTAACCAGAAGATCCTCACTTGAGTTTCAGTTCCTTTCCAGTAACAGACCAGGTGCTCTGCCTGGAGAAGGCTCCAGGTTCAGTCCAGGGCTTCTCCAGGCCGGACTGAGAGAGACCCTGTCCAGTCGGTGTTCACTATACTATGCCAGAGAGATCAAGGCATAGTAAGACCAGAAGGACGCTTTTGCAGGCATCCAGTGCTATCTGCATTGTGGCTCAATCCCATGGTATTTCTGTGCTGGGGGAACAGGGATTCTGCTAGCACGTGCTGTCACAAAACCGACAGAAAGCATTTTGCAACAACACCTCTAGCCAGCAGGCAGGACTAAGGCTTCTCACACGCACTCCCAGGGACACCAATTAGACCAGGGAAGTCCAACTCAGTGAGAGGGTGGGGAGGGGTGGAACAGGGTGTTGGGCAGTGACTGGGACTGGGGGGTGGGCAGATCTGGCCTGGGAAGGGGGCAAGCCGGCAAGCACTGTATCCTATCCCCTTTCCCGGGCCTGACCTCCAACATGGATCAACTCTGCTGTGGGTCCAAAACTGGCAAAAAAAAATTCCCAAGTCAGGCTGGGAACCAAATTCCAGAGGCTCACTAAAGGCTGGCTCTGAGAAGAGGCAGGGTTCAAATCCCAAAAAATAAATTTTTGCCACCTTGGATTAAAGGCTGGGCAGAACAGTACTGCTGCTTCCCTGCTCCTTACTCCCTTATAGGAGCCGAACGGGGATTTTTGAAGGGCTTCAGCATTCCCTCTGACACCTGCTTGCGGTGCCTTTTGTAAGAGATGCCCCTTAGGAAAGGAGGGTGAAAAGACCCCCTTTGCCCTACCTCACTTCCCACCATTCCCAGTGGACAATTCATGAAAATGAGTTCCTTTCTGAGCCTCAGATTAAAAACTCAGGGTTTCTTTTTCCCGATTGGATGGGAAATAAGTTGGTTTCTTTCCAAGTGTTTCTGATTCAAAACTCCACCGCACACTTCATCGGAATTATGAATTATTTTGTTATGAAATCAAGGCAAAAAAAATTTTTTAAAAAAAATTGTTGTGCTCCCCAAACATTTGATGAGTGGATAATTTTTTTTACTCTGGACATGATCCTGCCCAAACTTAGGGTTCTTTCTTTCACAGATTTTACTCCTGCCTTCTTGGAAGTCTTTAGGGCAGCACAGAAACACATTTGATTAAATCTGTTTCCAGTCTCGGCAGGGGAAGGGTTCCAAAGGGATCTTTCACCTTAGCACAGGGGTTCCCAAACTGTGCGCCAGGGCATCTGAGGGCACTACAACTACTCACAGAAGCACTGCGGGATGTCCCTGGCACCCCCTTTTTCCTGCGTCTCTTGGATGCCGCCATCTTGAACATGCGGTTGGAACATGATTTTGGTGGCACCAAGAGAGCCCAGAAGATGGGTGCCACCTTCTTACATCACATGTGATCCAAGATGGCGCCACTAGAAAGAGGAGGCCATCTGTCAACTTCCATGGCTGCAGGGGGGAGTGTACTCCCTATACAAGGGTATCGGTCCAGGATCGTTCGCCGAGCAGAAATTGCAAGGTGAGCAAAGGTGCGAGATAGTCGGTTTATTTTGGTTATTGCCTGTACATGCATCAGGATAGGTTCGGACACCACCCACCCGTCAGCGCGGGCACCCCTGTTGTCATCACAATGGCGTTCCCCACAGTCTCAGTCCGGTTCACAAGGATCGTTGTCCTCGGGGTACGGCACCCTGGGTCAGGTAAGCGGGGGGATGGTGGTTTGTCCCCCTTCGGGGGGTTGCCGGGGTAACTCAGGTTCACGGAGGTCCAGCTCTCCGCGGATGAAGAGGCCAGCGGGGAGCCCCTCAGCTTTGGCGGGGTGCCTCGCCTGACTGTGGTCTCGGCGGGCTGTCTCTCCCCCCATCCAGGAGTGAGGCACTTCCGCCCCCCTTCAGGCACCTGCCGGGAGCGAGCCTAGACAACTGCCCAGGCTCCCCGGAGGCCACTCTTCCTCCCTCTAGCCAGCCCCAGGAAGAGCTACCTCCTCTCTCGGCTGCCTGGCTCCTTATGAGCCGACGGCCGAGGATTCCCTGGTCCACCCCCTCAGGCCCCGCCCCCCGGCCAGGGTCTCGAGAGACCTCGGCCAGCCATCTGACGTCTACACTGACGTCATAGCTCCACACGGCCGACCAGGAAGTCCCGTGTGGCGCTCCGGATGCCCGGGCAAGCCCCACGGGGCTTGCGCTCGGCAGTGCGGCGGTTCTGCCTCTCACAGCCGCAGTGGGAGAGCCTTGCCCGCGTCCAGCTGGCGAGGGACCTCCGGGAAGGGCCTCAGCTCGTCGGTGACAGGTGAGTTGTGGCCAGGCCCAATCCCCGGAGGCTGTCCATGCCGGCTCTGGGCGCTCTTCCCCACCATCGGGGCGCTCCATGGGGGTTTGTTCCTACCAGCAAATGGGGCATCCCGCGGGGGGGGAGCGGGCGCCCCGTGACACCATAATAAAAGAAGGGTCGTGACCACGATAAGTTGAGGAACCGTTACTTTAGCATAAAGCAAAGCAAGTCCCCCTCCCAGTACCTGATGCCTATTTTCCAAGTATACATCAGTGGGTTTGGACCCCCTGGCATCATTCTCCAGCGATGTCTCAGGGGGTTCTCACCAAGAATCCAGAAGACTCATTTTCCCCCAATGGATGTTTTTTTGTATCCTGGTTACTTTATTTTTTTTAATCCGACAAGCTATTGCAATGAGATTTGTTGGTGTGACATTACTTTATATTGGCATAATAATAATTGATATCTTAAACAACCTCATTAATCAGCAAGGAAAATTAGCTCTTTGCACCCTCCCCAGAAACATTTAAAGGGCAGCGCTGTCTGCCAGGCTGCAGTTAGCTGCGCTGCGTTGATGGTTGTCCTTTACAATGCACATCCCCACAAGGCACAAGTGATGCTCTCTGGGCAACACACAGCTCAGTCAACTTAAAACTATACTGTTATGACACACAAAGGCAAAGCGTTGGTGTCTGCTTGGGAGGCCATTTGTCTTAGTTTAACGACACTCGGTCTGAGTCCCTCTGATGAGGCTAACTCCTCCAGTTTATTTCCCCTGCAAAAGACAAATTAAGCAACACCAACTATTTAACACAAAGGCTCAGAATCTGCTATGAAGCTCAGTACATGGGGAGAACAAGGATACTCTGCGGGTAAGAAGTCTGAAAGAACACCACTGACACAGGGAGTCACAGGGTCTCTTTCAACCCACAGGGTAAAAGTGGCTCACCTGCCCCCAGGGACTTGAATCGTGAAAATGTCAGTTTTTCATGATACGTGTTGGACTCAAGTCACTGACATCACTGACTCGGGCACAGCTTGAGACTTCTGGCAGTGACTCAAGTCCTGATTCTCTGTACTGTTTGTGGGCTTGCTTGATTACCTTTTTATTTTTCTCCCAATGCTTCTTCATTGCCCCAGAAGACTTTGTGGACAATCTGGAAGCCATCTTTCAGACCCATAGCAGCAGCAGACATAGTGGGAGGAGAGTAGGTGGTTCCAGGAGGTGGAGCTGGGGGGGGGCTTGAGGGGAGGAAGAAGGCTTAAGGTTTTGTTTTGCTCAAGGCCTTGACTTGTATCTCAAAATGGCTCAGAATTTGATTCAAAATGTTTCCATGAGCTGAGTGGAGATGGCCCATGCTATGACTCATGACTTGAGTCATCATGGGGTTGAGGACTTGAGACTCAACTCGACTCACAAAATGTGACTCCAACACATACCTGCCTCCCCACCCACCCACCCACCCACTTATCTGAAACTATTCACAGAAGTGTGCTGCAGGTAGGGGACCATTTGCACAGGGTCGCTGCTCGTAAAACTCACTTAGACATCCAAACTACAGAACCAGTAGAATATAAAATACCCTGGCAAGGATAGGGCAGAGCTTTTTCCCTTGGCCTGACAATGACCAACTGCCATTTAGTTCCTCCCATCTAAGGACTTCATCCTGCACCCCCTTCCACCAAGCTGCTACAAAGGGAAAGGTGAGTCAACAAGGCCACTGGCCAAGACCAAGAAGACAGTAAGGTATAACAAAGCCTAACGATGCATGCATCCAATAGCCACATGCAGTGGGCCCTTGGTATCCACAGGGGATCCGCTCTATGACGCCCTGCAGATACAGAATTCCGCAGGTAATGACATCCGTGGGGGCCAGTCCAACACCATAATTACAAGTTGTGACTGGAAGACCTTATCTTGGAGGTCCTGATGCCCCCCCCCCCCGGGGCAGCAGCTCGGCACCTGAGGAAACTCAATCATAAGGAATGATTTGCATTCACATGCCTCCATTTCTCTTTCCTCATGTTCGTCTTTCTTTGTGAGTTCTGCTGGGGCTAGAAACCACCTTCTCAGTCTGTATAAAAACACTATGCACAAAAATGGTATTACTACCATCAGTGGGACACTCATTCAAATGTGCATTCTACTGAAAGATAAAAGTTCAGATACAGCCAATTTACACTCTGTTTCCAAAAGAAAGAACACCTTGTGGAGATTCCATGGATATCTGAGACTTTAAGGAAATAAAGGAATAGATATGATTTGTGCACCTCTACCGACCATTAGCTCACACATTCTCAAGAATTCTGGAACCCAGAAGAGAACTTGTCTGGCCCCATTACAGCTGTCCTGTCCTTTCTTTAAGCATTTGAAAAATCCAATGTACAGCTAACAAGAGAGGGAGAAGACTCATCACTCACACCCAAGAAATGAAAGCCAGTCAAGGCTAGAAAGCTGGGATGATTTATGCCTGAAATCAAGTCTCATTTTCTAGTCAAGCTGCAAATGGATCTCTGAACAAACACCTTCAGTCATGGGCATGTTGCAAGAAAAACAGCATCCGACATATTCTTGTATGTTTTCTGGCTGTAGCACAAGGGTCAGCTGGGAGTCAAGGCAGTCGACTAATCTGAGCCAAGTCTCACTCCATTCTTCTTTACTTTGCTAACTTTTTTTTGGACTGGATCTCACAAGAACCACCCCTTTCATGGAAGAACAGGTCATAGAAGTAAATTTCATCTGGAAAGATCCAGGAATTCCCTGAACTTTCCAGGAAAAAAAAACAATTCACACAATTAGGGTGCAGAAATCCTGAGACATTTCAGTTGTGTCCATGGAACGTTTTGGCTTTCCTTGCAATTCTTCAGATCTTTTGCCCAAGGAGGAATCCCCCTTATTTGTTTTACATGAAGATTTGCAAACCAGTCGGTAATTCTTATATTAGTTGTGTCCCTCTCATGAGTCCTTGCTTATTCTCTTCCACTGTTACAATCACTCAGAGCCGGTAGAAAACATGCGGGCTATGCTGCTTACCCTGACATGTGCCAGGCAACCCTCCCCATCTCCTCCTGCTCTCTCGATTCTAGCCAACCTCTATCCACACACCCTCTCCTGCCCCATTTCACCTTCCTTTTTCAAATTCAGGGAATGGGAGGAAGAGAAAGTGGGCAGGTACAGGTGGGCAACAGCCACACCACCACCTCCAAACTGCAGCCAGGAGTTATTGCCTCAGACCAGTGGCATAGCTAGGGCATTGCGCACCCAGGGTGGATAGATTGGCCTCTGCCTCCCAGTGGACACTGGGTCCACCCTACACTTTCCAGTAGACTTGGCTTCTGCCAAAGGGTCTCAAGACAAAGGCCAGGTCTAGCCATGGCTTTATGCGGAGGCCAAGTCTACCCTTCCCACTTCAAGCAGCCCGCCCTGGGGACCCACTACCCCAGCTGCGCCACAGGCAGGCGTCCCTGGCTGCCGTCTGGTGGGTGGTGTGCCCATCGCCCACCTGCCTCTGCTCATTTTCTCTTTCTTCCTGAATTTGAAAAGGACAGTGAAATGGGGCGTGGAGGAGAGGGAAGGGGCAGCTTAGAATCCAGGGAGTGGAAGTAGGAAGATCTTGAGATGGAGGCCAGCTCTACCCTTCGCTTTGAGCATCTGCTTCACCTCCTTCTCCCGCTCCTTGGAATCTAATCTACCACTCAGAAATTACCTACTCAGTGGTGCATTTGACATTCCAGGTGCCTTTGACACCCAGGACAGACACCTGGTGGTCACACCTTTGCTATACTGCTGCCTCAAGGCGGTTTCAAGAATGGGTCAGCCCTACCGTCACTCCCCTTTTGCTCTGCAATAGAGCCAACCCCAAGTGCTCTCTCATAACACTAGCTTGAACTGGCCTGTTCTTTATTTGTATCACAGCACCATGGAACATAACACTGAGTGAGATGCGTATCTTTTCACATGGGGTCCCTGCAACAATGAAAAGAGGGAGGCCAGAAAGAAGGCATAAGAGCAACTCATGTCAAAATGATTTCTGAACCGGGTATCATGGCTCCATCCCTTAATCTACCCCTCCCCCGAATAAAAGTGAGGGTTTTTACAGCCATTCCGCATACATCATTTGTTCAAAATGTGTTTTTTGTTGCCTGCCTCTGAATAAAAAACCAAAAGCAACTTCAACAGAGGCTGGATCAAGTATTAAGTGTCAATATTAGAGATAAGCCAATTTCATTCCCCCTTCCCTCAATTCTCCCTGCACCAAAACGAATGTATCAAACTCAATGCGCCCCCATGTTTGCTGGTCTGACACTGATAAGCACTTAATTAACCAAATAACTAAGGTTTGCCTCTTGGGACGGTCATCTATTTCACACTGGATGGAGCACTGTTCAATAAACATATCAGGGGGAATCTGGTGTAGACAAAGCATCATTTACAGTGAGGATCTAAAGCCTGCATTGATCAAGGCTTCAGATCGCTGGTATCTCTGAACAGTGCAAATTTCTATAAATCACTTTTTCATATCACATATTCAAGGAAATAGAAGAATACACACTGTCTCTGATGTTTATCTAATTTCAATTGCACAGAATACTGAGTGATCCCTCCTATCTTCTTGAAGATCAAAGGCAGATGTATGCAGACACGTTAGCAGAAAGAACACGCACCATCACATCCCCAAAATGACTAAACCAAGTTGCTTGAAAGAGTTATATTACAAAACTTCCAAATAAAGCTTTGGGATTGAACCAATTTCAGACTCAATATGGGCTTGAAATCCTTGATGATGTAGAGAGTTAGAATAATTTGTAGGTGCCAGAAACACATTTCTAGGCGCTAATGTGGCACTAATGGGCAGGAGGTGTGGACTGATGGTTGAGCTGCTGGTACTGCCTGAAGCTAAGCAGGAAAATCTGCAGTTTGCTTTTGGATGGGAGACGAATGCCAGGCTGTGACAAGCTGCAGTTCCTGTGGTGGCAGAACGGGGTCGCTGTGGAGCCGATTAGCTCACCGCAAGTGAGAGTTATGATGGAGTGTGAGAGGAGGCCAACCGGCAAAGAAGGAAATACGACCTTGAGGACCTGTCCAGGCCTGACTTGCGATTGGCTGCTGAGGCTTGATGGCAGGCAGCCAAAGGAGAGAACCACACTGCGAAGGCAATGTCTGGGCCTGAGGATTGGCAGATCACAAGAATTCTGTAGATTTGTAAAAACCCCATTGGAAAAATGGTAGCCTGTTCATGTAAGCCGCCTTCAGCATGGGAAAGGCGGGGTATAAATTATTTAAATAAATAATGCTTATAGGAATCTGCCTTCCGGAGTATTGAAAAATATACAAATGATTAGGCGCCAGGAACAATTTTTTAGCTGCCTGAAGTTCTTAACTTATTTTCAAACAAGGTTGAAAGGTTGGCACAGGTTGGCAAGACTCACTGCCCAATCCAGCACAAATTTCCCTGTGCAACTACAGCAGTGACAGCACACCTTGTGCTGCAACCTGCAAGGGAATTTTGCATGCGGGAGATCTCCCCAAGGACACTTGTCCCCTTGCCCCGGGGAAAACCACAGCCGCTCCAATGGGTCTATTCAGACATGTGCACGATGATCTGCGTTGGTGCATTGGGCCCAGGAAGGCCAACCCATGGCACGCGTGACACATACAAAGTGGCCGTATTTTTTGAAAAATCTTGACAAACACCTTTATTGGCATAAATAATAACAAAGACAGCATCACAGCAGTCTATGGTTTGCTTGATTTCTCTGCTTCTCCTTACACAGCAGGCCCCCAAGTCTCTAATGCAGCAGCGGGCACACTCAGTGTGCCCTCGACTATTCTGCTTGATTTACTCTGATTGGAAAATGGGGAGAAAAGTGGGAAAAGAACGATGGGCAGGAGAGAACATCAATCGGGCAGCTGACAGAGAGCTGCATTATGCTAACTGGCAGCCACTCACCCAAGAAGGCCTGGGGCTGGCTGTGGAAGGTGGCAGGGGTTGAGTGGGGTGGCACAGAGATGGCCAATGAGATCAGCAAAGCCCAGGTGGCCCAACCAGGTGGTGATACCATTTCTGGAAAAATCATCCACAAAGAGATCTAAGATCGTCTTTGAGGCTGAGAAGGTAGGCAGGGAAAGGGCTGGGCTGAGCTGTGCAGAAGGGCAATGAACACTCCTTATATGGACTTCAGAATGGGTCCTGCAGAGCCAGAGTCAGGTCCATGCAGGCTCCTTCCTGGCCTCATCAGCAGTCAGACGGGCGTCTTTGGAAAGCCCCAAACAGGCAACCGCATTCCCATGTTTCTTGCTCCGTACCTTCTGGCACTCAGGAGATATACTGCCCCTTGAACTTGGAGGATCTTTAGCTATCATGGTGATTGCTAAAAGCAATGTTATTATAATTATTATTTATTATAAATTAAATTTATATCCCACCTTTCTGCCTGAAGGCACCCAAGGCGGCTTACAACATTTAAAAATACAATAAAATAGGATTTAACAGTTAAAAACAGTAGTTAAAAACAGTAATTAAAATAATTAAAATTTAAACAACCAGCCCCATGGATCCTAAAAAAGAATATAAAAAACCAGCCAGCCTGTCAACAATTAAAAGCTTGTTGGAATAAAAAGGTCTTCAGCCCCCGCCGGAATATTGCCAAAGAGGGAGCAGTTCTTAGTTCTAAGGGGAGGGCATTCCAAAGTCGGGGGGCCACCACTGAGAAGGCCCCATTCCTGGCCGCCATCCCCCTCACCTCTCCTGGTGGTGGCACAGTCAAAAGCCCCCCGCCCCATGACCTCAGAACATGGGTAGGCTGGAGCATGTTATCAGAGCATGTTAAGATGGAGTGGCATGTTCAAGATTCTCGACATTAAAAATGGCAACTGGCTGCTGCAGGTTGGCCACTCCTGGGATACAGCTAGTGGTGTCATTCAAATGATTTAAGAACTGGAACTCACTTTTGATTGGCACTTGTCGGGAACCCGGAACCAGCCACAGAGCCCGTTAGGAACCGGAACGCCCGTTCTGGTCCGTTCCCCCTGAATGACATCACTGGATACAGCATGTATGGAGCCACTGATCCCACCGCTCTCCTAGGCCTGACCTGCACTCCCCACCCCCTCCCCACTGTTATTTAGCAGCAACACCTTGAAACATAAAACAAATCTTTGAACATGGTTTCAGCAGCTCCCTTCCTGTCCCGCTGTTTATCTAAGGAAATCCAAGACATGCCTAGTAGATTAGGAGGAGACAAGTGTACACGTAAAAGCTCAGAGAAATGCAATTAAGCCGAGGAACATGTTCTCCTGTTCATTGGCACATAATAAATGGAAGTTCAAATTAAAATAAATATGGTGTCAATAGCTTGAAAGAAAGGAGAGGTGATTTATTCATTGCTTTACAACGTGCCACATGGAGGGAAGGGACTGCGACAAAATAAAAAATAAATTGTCATTAGCAAGAATGCTAACAGAAGTGTACAAGAGACAAAACAGGAGCCAAAAGAGGAATTTGTCATGATTTAATCGAAGCAGCGCTATCAGGACATTGGCTTCGCACACACGTACCTTGTGGGTGACTCAGGCCAGGAATGGACAGAGGGTTGATCATGATCAACTGGTAGAACGCTGGCAAATTTCTGGCAGCCCACCTGCAGGCTGCTGGGAATTCTGCCAACAATGCTGGTTGGAGCAGGAAATCAGAACTTCTTCCCTGATCATTCCTGTTCTGGGGAGAGGAAGGGGAGCACTCCTAGTCCTTTGGAATACCACTCCCTATTACCAGAGTGACCCTTCTCCTCATCAGATGGTTTCCCATCCCCAATACAAGTCAGCACTGCCTCTCCAGGGACACAGCCACATTTTTGCAGAGCTCCTGAGTCAGTGGTTGTTCCCTTGCCTGTTTCTTGGATCATTCTCACCTTCTTTGCCGTCTTCTTTCATTTTCCTCCTCCCTCCCTTGGGTAAGTCAGGGCAAGGACCCTTCAAGGGAAGGGAGGAAGCACCGCAGAGGCTCTTAGTGCCGCTGCTACGGCAGCTCAAAACACGCTTGCACTAGTCTGCGAGGAGGGTCTCAGCCCTCACGCCGGGCCACGTGGAGGACGCCAACAGAGGCGCAGTCTGACGACACCCCGCTTGCTTCCATCAAATGTGACTACTCCACTTTTCAGCCATCAGTGTTCAATAAATATTATCAATACATACGTTATTCAGTTAAACGCTAACTGCACCTACCACTGAATGTGCTTTCCTTTGATGTGGGAATAATTCTGCCGCAACACCACTCTGGGATCCAGTGCAGACAACAGTAATACACCTGCTATCACATTCACACACAGATTAGTTATTTTAGCGGCACACATCTGAAGTAAGCCCAAACTATGCAGAGAGAAGGAGCTGGCAGCCTGAGGCCCAACCCAGCCCTCCAGTGCATTCTGATATGGTCCTCAGCTGAGCTAGCAAGGCCCTCTCCTATTATCCTGAGGTTCACCAGCTTTCTCTAACAACCAATATAATAGGCCAAGTCTCAGGAACTGACCTACCGCTTAGTAAAATAATCCATTTAAAATATGGTTTCAGAGTCGCCACATAAAACATTTTTTTTAATGTGTGTCTGGCTAGTTCCCTTTTGTTTCTATTTCTCACAGCAACAAAAACATCCGTTTGAACAAAATTTTGACAAGCAGTTCCATCTAGCGAGGCTGACAGAATGGTTAATTATGTTTCCAGCCAGGAGAATATGCGGCAGGCAATCAATAATGTCAAAAAAGAATATTACTGCCTACAAGCCACTGCTACCAGTGGTTCACTTTCCCCTCAAAGCTCACTCGCTTTTTTTTAATGAAACGGTTTCATTTATGGCTGGTATTCTCCGTTAAATCATTCTGATCAACAATTTAAAGCAGTTTGGGGTAAACGACAGTTTAACGTGCTCTCTTCCCCCCCTTACTACTCCAGTTTTTTTCGGTTGTCGGAGAGGGTTTTTTCCCCCCCAGTTCTCTCCTCCCCTTCATCTTTCCACCTAATCACTTTATAATGGGCTCCATTTAGAATTATTATTCACTCTTAAAGGCACCTTTACTTTTCAACGTGTGCAAATTACCACACATTGTTCCACCACAGTTCCTGGACGAGGGCTGAAAAGTTCACTTTACGGAAGAAATGAGGGAAAGAGGCGAGTATAATAATAAAATTAACCAAGGTTTTTGTTATCAACCACTGCTAATAATACAATATAATAGGCAGCCACGATCTTGGCAAGGAAAGGAACATTTAAGCCAATAACTGCTACATGTCCTTACATGACTCGGTGCCGACACTGCGTAAAAACTGGAACAGAATCAGAATCCAGTCACCTATGTGATTTGGGGACCGAGGCTATCTGACAAACTATGTCCCTACCCTTCATGGGCAAAACTGTGCACAGGGGTCTGGACTCATCCAAGGCACTTGGCAATGCTCTGTGCATGTGCGCACTCACATGCATACGTTCCTCTATCTTCACACACTCCACTCAATAGCAAAACTCAAGAGTAGGAGAAGAATCTCATCCTGCAGTGCTAGCGCTAGACTCCTGAGGACCCAAGACAAGCCCGGCCCATGGAGCCCCCTAAATGTTTGCTGACTATTGCATTTTCAGCTCTACCATGACCCAATAAAGAGGTAAGGGTTCAAGGGGAAACCCTGACCAGGTGTGCCTTCCGAAGGGATGGGGGATGGTATTACTGGGTATGCATTTAACACACACATTAACATGCACACATTGCAGGAGGACTCATTTGTGTTGGGGGATCCTGGCAGTGACCAAAGGGGTAGCTCAGTGATTTGGCAGGCAAGAAAGAGGAGGCAAGGACAAAAGGTGCAACCAAAACAAGCTTTACTGTGGTGATTAACAATCCTGGGGGGAACAGGGCATGGAAGCAGGAAGAAGGTTTTCAAGAATGCCACTTAAACTAGACTAGGGTGTCAAACTCAATTCATACAGCAGGCCAAATTGAATTTATGCCTGCTGAGGGCCAGAAATGATGTAGTTAAGCAGGAACTGATGTCATTGAGCAGGTCGTGATCAGAAAACAGCGTTGTATTAAAAAATAAAAGGAACTCAGTAACTGCAAACAGAAGAGAAAATATGCAAATCATGCGGGTGGCCCTTCTGAGAGCTGATGGTGTCGCTGGGAGAGCCAGATAAAAAGCTTCCCTGGGCCGCACCCAGCCCTGCCCTGGGGCTTATGACACCTCTGAACTAGAGCAGCCTGGATTCACACAAGGGAGGAAAACAGGAGAAGAGCCAGAGTGGTTTTTCCGGAGAGAAGGGGGGACTCGGTGAGGCAGCCCACAAAGGGTGGCTGTTGAAATCACACTGGCACAGCAGCTTCAGTTGTGGTTGAGAAGAGACAGCAAGTTGCGGAAGATTAGGGGAGAGGAGAAGGCCAGATCAAGGCTTGGGGTTTGCTTGTGGGAGCTGTTGCCCCCGCAATCATCATCTCAATGCCAACGAACGCTTTACACAGCAAGCAGGACTTATCCCTACTGCATGATGGGACAGAGCAGGTACCACTAAATACTGCAGTTCAGATATGCTGAGTCACATTCAGCACCAGGGAGCTCTCCACCATCCAAAGCATATGGTGACAGGAGCATTGCATCCGGGGCCATCAAATGTGTCCCAGCGTTGGACATTTGTGTCAGCATCTGTTGCTACAACCCAGACATGTATCCCAATACATGTACAGTGGGCCCTCATTATCCGCGGGGATTCCATTCCACGGATACCAAATTCTGCGGGTATTCGCAGAATTTGAAGCCCACCCCCACCCTCCAACCCCACCACCCCGGGGTTCCCCCAGGCTTCATAAGGGAACAAAAATGTAACTTCCAGGTTTTGCCAAAAACAGGAAGTGATTTTTTTTTTGCCCTAACAGCCGAGACCCGCAGAGGCTGCAGGCGGTTGCACGCGGGGGGAACGGCTCAGAAGACCCTTTGGACACAACCAGAGCTCAGCTCCGGTCAGGTGGAGCTGATGTTTTGAAAACCTGCTGTTTTCAAAGCACAGAAAATGCGCGCCCACCTGTGTATGTGTTTGTAACATATGTATGTGTAAATAACCTTCTATGTGGTCCAGACACCAATGATTGTGTCCAGGACACAATCGTCCAGGTGCACATATGCTACTACTGTACCAAAATGTATCAGCCCCAACAAACACTCCATGCCAAGGGTCAGGGAACACGAAAGCTGCTACCCAGCAACAAAGTACTTCTAAACACCCTCTTCTCATCTCAACCACTGTGCATGTCGGCTTCATCCCCAGTTTCACTGTCTGCTGTCCTGGTAATATCCAGTGGACACTAACTTGAAGCTCCCATAGAACTCAACCCTTAACAATAATTATGTCATCACAATCCTTAGTGGTACTGGAGCAGAGTGGCTATGATAGTGTGCCGGATGTTACCTACCTGCCACAAAAGTTGGGGGTTGCAAAATGACAAGTTTCAGTGGCTACGAGCCTATCTCGGCAATTCTTAGCAAGGAGCAAGAAAATCCTAGACCAGAACAGGCGGTATTAAAAATAACACAACTAGTACTCCACCCTCCCTGCAATATGGAGAGTTTTCTGTGATTCATGGGCAGCAGGGCGATTAGAAACCCCAAATTGAGAAATATGTGTTTACTCAGTCTCCAAGCTTGACGGAAAAACATGCACACAGCCCATTAACCAGAGACGTGGGATTAAGACAACAGCATCCCATCCCCGCTGTGATGAACAGCGGCTGATGGCCGGAATAAATATGGATAGACAGTGCAAATCTAAACAGCAAATGAGAATTTTGCCAGCTATTACAGGTTTGCTCCATAAATATGTGACGGGCGTGGGTGTAGCTCAGCTGTCAGGTGGTTTCCTTCTGCCACACATGGGGACAGCAAATAAGCAAATAAGAAACAGGCAGGAGCAAGGAGAGACCAGTGCAGCCAGGCTGGGGTAGTGAAAGATACCCAAAACTTTGCTCCAAATCCTCTGCTACTACCCTGTTTTCCTGAAAATAAGTCCTACCTGGAAAATAAGCCCTAGTGTGATTTTTCAGGATGCTCGTACTATAAGCCCTACCCCCAAAACAAGCCCCAGTTAAGATCGTCAGCCAGATGGATGCATTTACTTAGTACATTCACAGAGACAGAGGGAAGGTGTAGCGGGGATAAAATCACTGACAGCTGTGTTGCCAATGCACTACGGGCAGGCTACATGGACAAGAAATGCTGATTTAAGGAGCGCTTTATTGCTGGACATGAGAGATTGAGGCCAATGGTTCTATAGGAAATGGAGTTGCAAGAAATTCAGGTCGGAATTTGGGTTTTGGAGAGTTACGATGATGTTCCAGAAGAAGATGACATGACTGTATTTGAATAAATGTAGATTGTTGTACATGAAAAAATAAGACATCCCCTGAAATAGGCCCTAATGCATCTTGTGGAGCAAAAATAAATATGTAACATGTTAAGACCTGGTCTTATTTTCAGTGAAACAGGGTGTTACAGTTAGACTGCGGTATCTGCGGTGGGGGAGGTCTATTCCCAGACCCCTCACAGAAACCTAAACCACACAGGTCCAGTCCAATATCCCCTCTGGTGCTCTCCAGGCATGCCTGGAGGTGTTCAGCACTTGGGAGGCGTTTCTGACCACTGCAGGCCTTAGAAAGCCTCTTGGATGCAACCAGAAAACACCTGCTGTCACGTCCGGGAACTCAGGTCTGGCACTCTACTCAGTTAGATCCACGGATATGGAGGCCAGTCGTGTATTTATACATTCAGATACACCAGTGTTATTCAAACTGTGGATTGGAAACCACTTGGTGGGTTATGACCTGATGTCAGGTGGATCACGGAAAGCTGAGAGCAGCCATCTTGGAAACTGCAAACCTTACTCTTTATATACCTTTTTTGAGTGTTAACAATTTGAATTTTCAAGCTAAGGTTTTTTTAAAAAAAATTGTTTTTAGTTCAGTGCTTTTTCATAATATTTTGTCCTAATTTTGCTATCTGTCAGGGATGTTTCATGATTGTACAATTGTTGCAGTCCAAGAATGCCAATTTGCATCTCAGGAGTGTCATTTTATTACGTTACAATGACACTTCCTGCTTGAGTATATCACTTGCTGGCACAACATCACTTTCAGGTTAACGACATCACTTCCGGTGGGTCCCGACACGAGTGCCATTCTAAAAAGTGGGTCCCAGTCTAAAAAGTTTGAATACCACTGAGATAACACCATCACTGCAGAGGCCACTTTACAAAACATTGGCAAAAGACAGGTTCCTACCCCAATAACCACAGGGCCTTCTAGGACACCTCTGGTTGCCAAGCAACCCAACAGGGCCTGAAGGAGTCCAGCCGAGGCAGTCCAGTGGGGGAGCAAGAACAGGGCCCCCAGTTGCTGAAGCCTCAAAGCACGGCCCTTAAAAGCTGCTGTGGATCACTCCCAGGAAGAGACTGTGGGGCAGGATGAGGCTGCATGATTGGGAGAAGGGGTAAGCAAGGCAATGGAGGTCCACTTTATGCTGGCCAGTGACCAGTAAACTTCCCAGCCAGCCAAAGAGGAGGCTCAGTAAGGGTCAGGCAGCCAAGCAGTGCACATTCTCAGCGACCCAAGACCCACACCCATGAGCCACGGTCAGGGAGGAGGACCCAGGGTGAGATAACCCCTTCCCTCGACCATATCCGAGGCCACCCACCTACCCTGAAACACATGCAGGACTCCTGCAGACAGTATTGCAGCCTCAATCCACAGGCCAACCTCCGGTGCTACCTAGACCCCGAGGCCAGACCTGCATTTATAATTTGTGTGTGAGTGCATGTGTGAATGAGACCCCAAGGCTTTCACGTCAGTACCAAGGACTTCAAAAGCCTGCAGGAAACTGTCACGTCAAAAAAACTTTGTTATTTGTAGCCAGAGTTTTGCTAAAGAAATTAATGGCAACTGTAGCCAAAGCCCAAAAAGACCTCCCAGCACATAAGAAGAAATACGTTGGAGTGTCTGCAAATGCTGGGAGAAACACCATGACCGTGGAACGTGCCAGACCTCACTTCTCTGACACTTGGCCTAGAAGTTCGGTGCAGAAAGATGCCAGCACAACTTGCTTTCAGGGGACACTTTTTTGCCACATTTGTTTCTCCTGCTTCTGCGTTTCCATACAAAAGAGGCACATTCAAAAGCCCCAAAATCTTTCATTGCTTAGATGAAAGAAGCTGCACCAACAAAGATGGGAATTGGAATGCGGTTTCTGAGGACCCAACTGGTCCTTGGAACTTAGAAAGATCCCAATGAGGCTTTACTTCCCCTACTAAGGAGCAATGTTCCCTTAATACTGTGTGGTCGCACACCGTGGTATATGGAGGGAAAATGGTGGCCATGGCAAGCACTGAAATTGTGCCCCTGTCCAAACAAAGAAGGGGGGCTCAGGGGGAGGGAGACCAGCCCTGTCCATCCCACCAAGCGAATTTATTCAGCAGGCTGCAGAGAGAAGGGGAGATGGGAAAGAACACTTGTTCCACCAAGTGAATTTATGCAAAAATCTATGGGTGCTATGCCCACCCTAAAAAAAGAAATGAAAAATAGCATTCTGGGTCTGTGCTTGGCCTGCTGCAGCACTGCGCAACCATGGCCAGTCTTATAAGCTCCCTCCTGACTGGAAGTAAGTTCCAGAATTTTTTCTGCAGACATATACCTCTTTGTGGAGGTCCCCTGAAACTGCTGCACTAGTGCACCATTGGCTGTAGTGCAGAAATGCACTATCGGTAGAATATGGGCCAGTCCCCACCTATTGCCCCCTTAAAGTGGGGCACAGGGCAGGTGTCCCTATTTGCCACACCCTAGATATGCCACTGGCCAAACAGCTCAACCCCCAGAGAAATAGAGCTCTGTGCTTGGTTCCCGGAAGTCCAGCAATAGCATATCACATCATCACTGTGCGACTAGAAACGCTGCAGGGCTCTGACATAGCAGGTGAAAAGGTCTGTGCACAGACACAGACCCTGAGAGCAGTGGGTCTCAAGCTCCTCAGGCAAGTTCTTGTGGGGAGGGGGGAAGTCAGCCACACGACTGGACTGGGAAGGTGGCCCAGCTGCAGGGGATGAAGGATCTGTTTCTGTACTTGGCCTACGCAGCGCCGGCCTGCTGGAGGGTCTGGGGAGACTACAGACCCCTCTGCAGGGTTCCACATGCCTCCTAACAGCTTAATAAAGGGGAAAAAAACAGCCACTTCCAGTTTCACTAAGAAAACAGGAAGTAGCCAGATTTTTTACCTTTTAGGAGGCGTCAGGAGCCCTGCAGAGGGGTCTGCAGCTTCCCGCCCGCACCCCCAGGAGGTCAGAGCCCTGGTAGGTTAACAGCAATACCTTGCATTTTTATCTGGTTAGGGACCAAAGATTAGATAAAAGCCAAAAAAAAATGAATGAATGTCAAACAATAGCCTTCTTTAGCTTGCAAATGTATTTTGGTCAGTAAAAAATGTAAATAATTAACAACGTAACACACATGAATGCGTGTGAAACCCCAAAAATTGAAATAAAAATTGAAACATAAGAATGTCAACGAACGTTGTGGATGGTTGGATGAAATCGGACAAAAGAGGGAAGCCCATGAACATAATCCAAAAGCTGAAATTCAAGGAATTGCTGTACAATGAGCAAGGGGTGAAACATCCTTTTGCACCAACGCGGTAAAACACAGAGAAGGCCCTAAACTGACTACCCAAGGGCAGGACAAAGCACTATAAACACCGCTTGGTTGCTACCAAGCACAAGGAATCAAACCCAAGATCTCTACGTGCAACGGAAGAGGAATTCAGCTAAGCCACCAACAGGATGTCACCAAAATATGCATTTGCCTAGCCCAATAGTTGGATCCAAGGTCAATGGCAAGTTAACATGGCCTGAGTACAGAGGTACATTGAACCAGGCATCAAAGTGGGCAGAGAACCTTGGCACAGGGCTGCCACTTTCAAATGTGCCATTCCACGCTCAGCATGGTGGCTCATAGAATGAGCCTCTGAGATCAAATGATCTCAGACTCTTGGAGTACCTGATATTTGCTGTCTTTACAGTCAGAAAAAAAGAACATTTGCAGTTCAACATTATATCCAGTTCTGAAGATGTTTCTCACAGCAGAGCTTTCTCCTTTTCGATGAGAGGACCCAGCAGGAACAATGAATTCTAGTCAATACGTGCAGAAGATTTGTCAATTTTCCATTTGATATCACTAGCAATAGCACTCCAATTTCACTGCATCTTCAGTGATCGACTAAGATTGTATCACCTCTCATAGGCTATCATTAATTTTGATTAAAGGGGAATATAGCAGCTAAAGAGATGTCTTGCTCGGAAAACTTTGAAGGTCAAGCCTGAGAAGATTTCTTTCTATTATGCTTAAGTTGAGAATTTCTCTTCCCTTGTCACCCAGGCATGCATGAAAATACATAACGAATACATACATTTTTGGTGTAATGACTTCTCCAAAGGAACTGAAATTCTCCATTATGAATCATTCGTCTCTCCCTCCAATATATTCAGTGCATGCTGGTATTGCAGGCTGAGTATCAGATTAGCTACTGCTATTTTACCCGCTGCTTTGTTATGCTGCAGTTCCAAATGCACTGCTCTTTTTATGAGACATGCTGGTGAAAGTTTTTGGAAACGAAGGGCTATCCAAGGCAAAAGCCACCCGAATTTCTTTAGATTGACATCTTGCCTTTCTCTGTGAAATCAAGGTGCCTCATGACACCAATTAAAACACACACACTAAAAATAGAACAAACTCAATGAGAAGCAAAATAATTCCAGGAAAAGAGAAATATGTATCGAACATTAGGAAGAGTGCAATAGCAGGCTAGCAAAGACTAGCCTCCCAAAATAAAATGACACTAAGCAAACCTGAGAAGTTTCCAGAATCCGAAAGTCTTTGAAGGACCTTGTATGATGGGTAGATTATTATTTTGTTTTTGTTTTGGGGGGGGTAGTCCTTCAAAATATGCATGCAGGCAGACATACACAGAGACACACCCCACCCCCGCCTTTTAGATTTTGGATACACAGGGTGCCCTGCAAGGGGGGCGGTCCGCTGGGCTCCCTGACCCCCATGGATGTTGGGGCAGGTGGCAATAAGTCCCATTATTTTGGCAGTAGCTGTCATTCCCCACCTCCACCCCTTAAACAGAAAGACGCAGGGCTTTCCAGGCTTGAGCTTTGCAACACCCCAGTTTGAAGAATCCTGTCCTAAGGATCAGCACAAACAGTATGGCTTCATAATCGAAGTCCTTTGTGACTGCACACATCCCAAAACACTCAGCCAAAAGTTTCATGAAAACCATTCCGCATTTATTCTAACCCAGCAGCTCCTTCCCCTCTTCATACAACCACTGCTGAGTCATGTGTTACTTAAAACTTAATTCTCATTTGCTCCTATGATATCACTCCAAGACAAGGGTATTCCACTGGTCAAAACCCAGGTTCTTTGGAACCCCAGTTTCATGTATCTAGCAGGTTTCTAGTCCTTACAGTTGTTTGGCTACATTTGAATGTTTGTGAGGAATAGCTACTGAAATTAATGCAGGCAGAGAACTAGGAGGGGATGAGGTCAAAGGCCAGGCAGCTGTTCTGGCAGTCTTTTTACTTTTATTTTTAATCACGTCCCCCCACACTAATGTCACATTATCATATGGTGTCATGGCGACAGCCTAATTTTAAACATTGCAGCTATCAGGAATACCATCACAAGCATGCACCGTGTAGTGATGTTCCAGTAAATAACTGACCACATATGCAACAGTGGTCCCACTGAGCTCACTGGGGTCGATTCCTTCCTGGCTCAACTGCTAACCGGCACTTTGCGTGCTTCTGCTGGCTAACCTTTTTGGATTTCCAAGGCATTGTGGGCTGCTGCAAGGTATTCTGGGACATGACTCAGCTGCAGTTAGCGATTTTCTGGGCAATGTCACATGCACACAATGGGCTTTGCAGAATGTAACCTCATCATTAATTGGCACATAGCTGTACTGGGAGTGCACTGCTGCTACGAAATAGCCAGCAGCCAAAGCCAGGGAAAATTTTGTGGGTCTTCCCACCATTGCAAAAAACAAATAAGCCGAATTTCTCTACGGAAAATGGTTAGCCAAGCCCTACCTCAAATTTCAGAAGCCAGAAGCATGATATTTCCAATCATTAGGAAAGTCCGGATATTGCAAAGTTGTTTTGGTTTTTCCCCCTTTCCTTCTTTGTAGCAAAACTACAAAAACTGCAAAATTACACATATTATATGATGGTTAAAAAAAAGCAAAGCAGAATTATGTGAAGTAAAAGAAATAATACAGACTTGCTTAATTTGTATGAACTGCAGAATTCCCCCTTGCTTATTACAGAATTCCACTGTTTCCTAGAGTGAAGGACAGGAACTACTCTTCACAAGCTGTCCACTTTTGCTTCTGTTAGGGCTTCTTCAGAATTCAGTCGGCCTCTCATGATCTATTTTTCTCTTTCAACCGGTACATTCTCCCTCTCATTAGCCACACTAATTGAAGGTCAAAATGATCCTGTTATCAGGTAAATATATAGTTTAATTTGTTTTTATGATTGAAAGGGGAACAATGACATTTTTAAAAAACCACAAACCTTGTCTGACTCACTATCATTTATAGGCAAGAGGATGATATTTGCAAAGAAAAAAAAACTCACAGAACTGGCAATTTGCACAACCTGCTAGCGGCAAGTCCTTGGGGTCAGTGGTAGAGAGACTCTTCCTTGCAAAATGAAGAAGAATGCAGCTAAAAATACTTTCCAGTCAGACATGGTTTCCTTGGTGCAGCCCTTCGAATGCTCTGTGACACAGAGTTCAGAGTGGAGGAAGAGGGGTTGCTACCACTGACAGAAAGGGGAAATTGAGGTAGAGGGAGGTTAAATGAGTTACCAAGGCTGAAGTCAGTAACAGACAATGATAAAATACAAATCTGAACGGTGAGGGGATTCTTCCCCCCCCCCAATCCTGCACAACAGACAAGAACAATTAGGCTTGTCAGCCAGCTAGTATTTGACTGAAGCAACTTGCCGAACAGTGTTCTAGCAGATGACCAAGACTGGAGCCTGGCAAACTAGTACAGTTGGCCCTCCTTATCTGTGGACTTGAGTATTCGTGGATGACCAGCCCACGGGTGGAGGACCTCACAATGCCTCCCAGATGCAACCAGAAGTGGCTGCTGGTCATGCCCAGAAAGCCAGGAGCAGCCCCCAGGTAATCTCTTGGCAGATTTCATTATTCGCAAACTGGTTCTGGAACCAATCCCCTGGGAACACCAAGGGCCCACAGCACACTTTTGATTCTGCCGTGTTCTGCTAGCAGTTACACGCGTGAAGAGGGCAGGGGGCTGGATCCAGGGCCTCAGGCAGCAGGGGCCACTTCCAGGGCAGGAAGAAGAAGAAGTTTCTCCGCTGCAGGGCCAGCCAGACAACGGCTGAAGAGGGCAGGGGGGCTCAGCAGCCTAGTCACACCCAGGGTTTTGAGGAGTCCGCAGAGACCTGGAAGAACTTACAGACGTGCTTCAGGCTTGATTCTTCTTGATTCCTGTCAGTGAGAGTCACCACGCAGATTCTGGCACCTCACTTCTCAGCTCACCTTTGCCACCTGACCATCCACCTCACTCTGGCCCTTCTAATAGCCATTTGTTACTCTAGAACTACACTTTCGGTGTACAAGGCATATCTGCTGACTTCCAGCCTGACCCCACCCTAGCTACAGTCTGGACACACAAAACTCTATCCTAGCTCTTCCTCTCGGCCTCTCAATCAGTGATTTTCAGCCCTTTTCATCTCAAGGCACACTGACAAGGCACTAAGATTGTCAAGGCACAACAACAATTGGCAAGACACCACTATGCAGGGGGCTCACATCCCCCAATCACCCTTCTAATAGATCTCTCTCTCTCTCTCTCTCTCTCTCTCACACACACACACACACACACACACACACACACACAAACTCCTGCGGCACGCCAGTAGACTACAAAGCACACCAATGCACCGCAGAACAGTGGCTGAAAATCACTGCTCTAGTTTTTTTAAAAAAAAAATGTGTTTTACTTATTGTGGTTATATTATACTTCTATGTTCTCTGTAAGCTGCCTTGGGCATTTGCTTCGGCATGGGAAAAGTGGGGTATACATTCTTCAAATAAATAGATTCCACTTGGCTCCAATTTTCACTCAGCTCCTCCTCCTGGCTCAGCCCACTGGGCTAGTACAGTGCGTCACAATCTTTGGTGGCCTGCCATGCCCCCACAAACTGTGCACGCAACGTGTGGCTCCTGGAAGTGACTGCATTATCTCCAGTTTCTTATAGGCTCAGTGACCGTGCAGGATGCTACAAGCCCTGGCAACAGGCTCAGGGTAGGCTGAGCCTCCTACCCACTTGCAGTGTTCCGTGTGGCCTGGTGCCAGCCCTCAATGCCCCAGTGAGTGCCTCAGGATGCCCCAGAGCATCGTGACACACAGCTCCTGAACTCCTGGGCTAGTATATTTGAAACCAAACGTCAGCAATATTACCAAAAAACACTTCCTCCTTCTGCTTGTCAAAATGAAAGGGACAAGACACTGTCTGAAAGGCACAGGACCCATTAGAATTGGCACCCAGAAGGTTTCTAGTTTTGGAGGCTCTAGGAGCCAGTGCAAGAAAATAATGCTCTGCACCTCTCTCTCAGCAGGAAACACTGCATCCCACCCTTCTCCTTGGCCGTCCTGCCTCACACAGTCGTGGGAGAGTCAAGTATAAATATTCAGAACCTCCTTGGAGTGGGATGACAGGACCACTGACTCGTTGACCTTTCTTAGGTGAAGATACCTGTGAGATGAACGGCGCATAGCATAGCAACCCCAGAGCAGCGCACCAATGCAACTGCGTTTCACTCCTGGCAAGTTAATGCAACGTAGCAAAAAATAAAACCTCACACATCCCTTCAGCACAGCAAAGCTCATCTTTCAGAAAGGCTGATGCAGAGGTTTATAATTTCCTCAAATGACAGCATGTTGTCTGCAGAGGTCAGAACAGGAGTTAAGTTACAAGATGATCTATCTAGGACAGCAATTTCCAACCACTGTGCCACGGCACATTTGAGCGCTGCAAATGGTCCACAGGCATGCCGCAGGAGTTTGGGGGAGGGTCAATAGTAGGCCCATTGTGGGATGTGAGCCTCCTGCTGAGAGTGTGGTGCATCTTGTCAACCCCCTGTCAAGGAAATCACAGGGACTTCCCAGCAAAAAACAACACAAAAGCATAATGAACTCAGAGATGTTGGCACAGCTAAGTTAAGATCATCACACTCCAATTCTTTCGGAAGACTAAAATCAAATCAGATAGGAAACAGGTAATTCGGTGTGATCTTCAAATTGGCTACCTTAGTTGATAACCAATCTCACAAGGAAACCTTCCTTTTAACAATAATAACCACATTATTTCTTTCATCAGTTAAAATACTGCCCAAGAGGCTGAGTTTTACAGCTACAAAAGCGTTTTAAGACACTTATTCTCCCAACACCAACAGGGGTTGTTTGGAGATCCGAGAAGGACATTTCTCTATTAACAAATGATTTATGTTTCTGGCACCGGGCTCAGTGGTTGCCATTAAACAGCAAGCGATTGCCAACAGACGCTCACTGAATAATGTATAAGAGATTCCAATGTTTCCCCTAATCTTACAGTAACACTGTTAGCAAATGTTCTCTCTCTGACATTAGGTTCCATCATTGGAACATGGACGACGAGAGGAATATCAAAATACAGGCTCCTGTTCCCTTCTTGATTTATACAACGTGATTATTTATCTGGCATTCACACTTATACCTCCCCAAAGAAGGTTGCATTCTGGCTTCCAGTAGAGGCCTCGCATTCAGGCTTGAACCAGAGCCACACCTGCTTCGCTTTATGTACTGTGAGATCATTCCCTGGGCCGTGCTGGCAGAGAGGAGCTGGAAGCTGCTCCAAAAGTATGAAATAGGATGCTGAGAGTGGCAAAGAAGTAATTCCACAGCACTGAAAACAACGTCCAGGTTGTAAGCAGAGGCAGATCTAAGGGAGGGCAAAGCTCTACGTTTTGCAAGAAGCCTTACCTTGCAGTGGAAATCACTCCTCTCCTGCACCGTTTTAGCCAATCCTCACAGGGAACAGCAACATCTTGGCGTTGCTTACTGGCTACAGCAGCAAGGGAGAGGAGGGATTTACATGACAGGGTAAGGCTTCTTGCAACACTTAGAGCTTTGCCCACCCTGTAGATCCGCCCCTGGTTAGAAGGGGGCGCTTCAGAGTCGTCTACACCAGTTTGAAGACAATTCCAGGCTTCTTATCTTGCAAACTGGAAGGATGACTGTTCTTTTACTTTTTATTCATTCCAATTCTACCCTGCTTTTCTTCTGATGTGGGAGAAATAATCTAATAATGGAAGGAAGAAATTGATTATGAACCTGTCTTATTTAATGGACTGTATGAATTCATTAATCAAATGTAATCAAATCAGAATGTAACAGAGGAATTGGAACCTATATAAGTAAAGCTTGTGTTTGTACAGTATTTGTACCTTTTGCAACTTCATTGGTATTAATAATTGCTTGGTAAGGTATACTAACTCTTCTCTCTATCCTGTTTCTCTTGCCTTTGGTCCACGCCATTTTTAATAGGAACTGCAGAAGCTGTAGGCTTTAGGCAAGAACGCCACCCTTGTACAGTCATCAGCGAATAATAAAAATTTTGGCCACAGTAGAAACGGCCAGCAACCATTCTTGGTGGGAAATCCTTCTTGGCTGGAGTCCAACTGTTGAGAGCCTCTTAAATGTGGCTCTACACCCCATTGTGGTTATCTTGGTCCTCCAGGTAATACTTGTGATTGCTATGCTCATAATGGTCAGATGGATGTGTAACCAGATGTGCAGAATGCAGGACCTGGAAAGAGCTAAGGTCAGGCTAGGATGTGATGGGGGTCCTTAACAGGTATGGACCCCACCAAGGGGGGAGTGTTGTGGACACCCACTCTTGTCCAAACACGTGTGCAGGCCTGACTCCATTTTGGATCTCATTCTGGCTGCTGCCCTGCAAAGAGGTGAAGTCACACAGGTGATCCTCAGGAGATAATGCTAATTCCAGAGCTATTAAGAATTGGTGCCAGGGACATCTGGAGGTCTCCTTTCCCCTGAGGGTCTTGCAATTCAAATCTGGGTTTCTGACAAAAGACGTATGCAAGGGCAAGCCCTACCTGAAATATTACATTCAATTCCAATCTGTCCAGGAGCCAGGCTCACCTGTGCAGTTCTTTTCGGGCTAAGCCAAGAAGTCACCCAACCTGAGTCTGAAGCAGCCCACACCCTGCTACACCTATTGTCCAGCAGGAATGTTTTGATGGGTGCTATTGGAGGGGCTTTGCTGCAGCTCCCCAGCCGAGTGGTAAGCACCCTTCACCTGGGGGAAGGAAACTATGGGCACTGGATAAATCCTGTGGGCCGGAGTCTGGAGCATCCTGGTTTAAATGGCTGTCTGAATCTGCCCCAAGACAAAGAAGGTCTGCACTGGCTATACATCCAAAACTGTGTACAAGTACTTGGGAGTAAGCCCCGTGGAAATCAATGGGATTTACTTCTAAGTAGACATATGTAGGATCAAGCCGCACTATTTCAGCATTCTATGCCAGCCACTTTCAACCTTTTCCATCTTGTGGCACACTGAGAAGGTGATAAAATTGTCAAGGCACACCATCAGTTTTGTGACAAGTGACTAGCCACACCACACTGCCAGGTGGGAGCTGGCATCCCCCAGTAGCCCTACTAATAAATCACCCTCCCCCAAACTCCCATCACATATCTGCAGACCATTCGCAACACAGTGTTTTGAAATCAACGCTCACTGCACATCAAATGCGGTCTAGGGAGAAGAGGTGGACCGCTCAAAGCACATCGGGATTTTATCAGCATTGGGGATCAATAAATGTTCTGTGCACCTCTTAAGGTCTTCCTTCAAACAGGTTTCGACCCACTCTACATAAGCCAAAGGACAAGTTCTAACCCAGCAGAAGCTATTAAGACTGAAAGTGGTGCTGACTTTTCAAGGCAAAGACGAATAAGCAGGTGAGGAAGCAAAGAAGTGCCCAGACTTGGGGGCACCCACAGCATACAAATGCGTGCAGCACAGCCACCACCTGGGAGAGGGTGGAGAGGGAGTTGAATGTGGAAAAGTGGGCCTGGCTCCTCCACAGCTCCTTCCCCACTTTTGTCTTCACAATAACTCTGTGAAGGGGGAAAGAACGGCTCTCTCTCTGGAGGGGCCTCAAGACCTTTCTTTCTCAAAGGGTGCTTGAGTGAATGGTTGCCTGGCATCTTTTAATGTAATGGTTTTTAAAGACGTTATTTTAATGTTTGCTTTTAAGATACTGTTTTATTTAACTTTGTAAGCTGCCTTGAGTTCCCTTTCAACCCCAGCTAACTGGGCAAGAGGCACCTTTTCAAGTGGTGTCCTCTTATATTTAGCAGGGGGAGAGCAATTGTCCCTCTTCACCCCAGCACAGTGTCTTTCTTGTGGCTGTTGCTGGTGGTGTTTTCCATTCTTCTAGATTGTGAGCCCTTTTGGGACAGGGAGCCATTTAACTTTAATGTTATTATTTGCCTGTAAACCGCTTTGTGAACTTTGTGTTGAGAAGCGGTATATAAATACTAGTGATTGATTGATTGATTGATTGATTGATTGATTGATTTACTGTGAAAAAAAGGCGGGGTGAAAATCTTTGAAATAAACTGATGAGGCTGAGAGATAGTGACTAGCCCAAAGTCACCCAAGTTGGGTGGGCCACCCAGCCAGTTTAGTGGCTGAGCAGGGATTTGAACCAGGATCTTCCAGGTCTAAGGCCATCTCCTGAACATCGACAACGTCCTGGCAGAAGAAAACGATCTACTCATTCCCAGTCCCCCTTCTCAAAACTGCACTCTTCCCAAGCAGAGCCGTAATGTCCTACCCCAGCGCCCTGGGGCAGTGATGTCACAGCTCTGCCAGTGTGCGCCCCCCCCGTGATGTCTCCCTGGAGGAGGGGCGCTCGCAATCAGCAGAGCACCTCCTTCAGGGAGAGCCCTGAGATTACCGGCTTCACGCTGCTTGCAATGCAAAGATGGTCACCTCCGTAACTGGGGCGGAGCCTGGGGCCAATACTGCGCCCCCTTTAGCATGCCGCCTGGAGCGGGTACTCCTCTGGCTCCACCAAAGTTACAGTTCTGTTCCCAAGACCTATTTCAAACATTTTAGGGCTTCCACAGAGGCATGCAATATGTCCTTTGCAGCTTAACTATTTCATGGACTGGCCTATTGCACATTTACTTTCCTCTTTCCCACAGCCGTCCCCACCCCATCTTTTCTGGCCAGCAGTCTGGTGACACGAGCTTTGATAAATGATGTACAGTCATCCATCTCTGAAGGTAGCACTTTGATGATGTACGCAGTACATTTGAGAAGCAGAGAGGGAGATTGGGGGGGGGGAAATATATATATTCCCCCATCTCTATCTCTCTCATATTATCTCTCTCTATATAAAAAAGGATGTATGTGTGTATGTGTGTGTGTATGTTCCGCATAGGCTCCGCAACGCCTGGACCGACTGACACCAAACTTGGCAAGCAGACACCTTGCGGCCTGCCAACAAACGCTGTGGGGGTCAGGCCCCCCCCTCGCACCCTCGCGGGTGGGGGTACGCAAGGAGAGACCGTATGTTTGTGTGTGGGTATACACACAGCTGATATGTGATGTCCTGAGGCAATGATGTCATAATGATGGATTATTACAGATTCTGTATTATGACATGCAGAGTATAACCTTGAAGTGTTATAACAGTGTTGAACAGCTGTAAAGAGGTTTCCCTTTATAGTTAGAAGTGGTATTGATCAGAACCTATAGAGGCCTATGTAGTTTCTGGGGTCGCCGGGATGAGCGGTGACTCTCCCGACGCACCAAAACGTCTGGCATGCCCTGCGGACTATCAAATCCACAGTTTTTGGGGTCGCTAAGGTGAGTCGTGACAGTCCCGATGACATTAGTTATCCGAGCAACGCCGGGTCCCAAAAAGCTAGTATATAAAATAATAAAAAAATGAAAGATAGGCAAGAAAAGAAACAAGAATTCTGCACTGACAATTGCTAGCAAGACCCAAAAAAAGTTTAATAAAAATTCAATGACAAATATTAGTAGATTCAAAATTGAAATGTTCATCAGGCCCAAGATAACTACTTGGCACACAAAAACGTGTTTTTTTTGGGGGGGGGGGCAAAGGCTGACCTTGATGTTTACCTTGGCAAAAGGGGAGGCAGCAGGTACTCCAAGTGCTGGCAGAACTCAGTTCCCCTCCTCTCCCCCGCCCACTCCCTTGGATTTGAAAAAATGGGAACGCAAGAAGAAGAAGAAGAAGAAGAAGAAGAAGAAGAAGAAGAAGAAGAAGAAAAGAAGAAGAAGAAGAAGAAGAAAAGAAGAAGAAGAAGAAGAAAAGAAGA
>JAJKFI010000217.1:312698-422382 GCA_029204185.1 Lerista edwardsae | reverse complement strand
AGAAGAAAAGAAGAAGAAGAAGAAGAAAAGAAGAAGAAGAAGAAGAAGAAGAAGAAGAAAAGAAGAAGAAGAAGAAGAAGAAGAAGAGAGCTGTGGGACAGAGCAGCTCTCAAGATCTGCTCCAGTCACCACTTCCCTCCCCTCTACAGTTCTGCTCCAGCCTTTCACATACAGCACGCTGAGGAGGACAGAGCAGCGAGCTTTCTTTGTTGCTGCCAAATTAAGGCCATGGAAGAGGATGAGGAGGGGGCCGTGGCAGTTCAGATGCAGGTGAGGAAATGGTATGGGAGGTAGCATTTGGCAGCCCATCTCTGGTGTCCTGTAGTTTTGGCCTCTGGACTCAGAATGATTGTCTAGTCCAGCGTTTCTCAAACTGTGGGTTGGGACTCACTAAGAAGGTTGAGAGCCATCTTCAGGTGGGTCCCCATTCATCTCAACGTGCATTTTATTTTTTAGATATTACACTTGATGCTACCATGGTATGTGACTGCCTTCAGGAAAACATCACAGATCTGTACTTCTAATAGTCCATGTCTATACTTTTAACAATGATAATCAATGGGACGTAGCGTGAATAGGAGTGCAGCCTTTGGGATGTTTGGGGAATGTTTTTTAAACAGATCAGCAACTACTTAGGGGGTCCTTCCTTATTTTATATAAAATGTTAAACTTATTATAAACTTTAATTTACTTAATTAGATTTTTTTTTAATACAGGGGGTGTTTAAACTTTTTCCTGCCCAATTATGTCACTTCTGGCAATGACATCACTTCAAAGTTAATGACATTTCTAGATTGTCATTTTAAAAAGTGGGTCCAGGTTCTAAAATGTTTGAGAACCACTGCTCTAGTCCAGTTACCTAGGCAGCTTTGTGGCTAAGAAGATCTGAACCCAGTTCTCCCCAATGGAAACCCAACACTCTCCCACCACTTCACACCAGCTTCAACACTGCATGCAAAACAGCCTTCAGTTGCACTGCTTTTCCGTTGCCGGGGTGGGGTGGAAATCCAAGACGTACATTAAATTAAGAGGAAACTTCAGGCTGACCTTTTTTGGTAGGCAAGCAACATACCTCATCTTTGCTCAAGCCATGGCTAGAGGACACCACCACAATCCTACTTACAATTGATTCAACTAATTAAGGCATGGGAGTGGCAACAGGACACAGGCGTCTTATTGTCTTGTGTGTTCGCTGAGACATCTGATCAACCACCGTGACAAACAGGACTAGATGGGCCTCTAGCCTGATCCAGTGGGGCTCCCCTGATGTCCTTAAAACAGTGGTCTGGGAACAGGGGTAAATTACCCCAAATGGGGTAAAAATGGAATTCCTGGGGGTAATGGACGGTCGCGCTGCCGAGACACAGCCGGGCATGCATATGAATCTATATGCATGCCCGGCTGTGTCTTGGCAGTGCAACCGTCCATTACCCCCGTTCCGGTTCCGTGGCTGGCTGGCTCCGTTTTGTTTTGCTTTGCTCTGCCCACTTTCACTGGCCGGCAAAACGTGCCCCAGACTGCTCTGCGCCTGCTCTGCTTTTCACACCATGGCAGTTTAGAGCACGTGGACACAGCGAGGAGACCGGCAGAGCGGCGGCGCGTTGGACCTGAGCAGCAGCGGAGCAGAGCGGCAGTGAAGAGGCAAGCCAGGGACGGCCGGGCATCGGAGGTGAGGGAAGGCACGCGTCTTTCCCCCACCCCCGCCTCCATTGCCCTGCCGGGGCACGCGTCTTCCCGCCCCCTCCGTTGACAAAATCAAATCTAACTAAGCAGGTTAGATATTTACAATAAGAGTAAGATTAAAAAATATTTAAAGAACTTTCCTAACTCTCCCAAACCCTTTACAACTTCATATTTACTTAGCATTAATTAAGCTCATTAATTAATCAAATAAAAAGCAATGAGTTCCAATATGTAATTTTTTTTCTTTTGTTCTGGCGGGGCGGGGGGTAACGTCGGCATATCTAAATATATTTTGGGGTAAAAGGTAAAAAAGTTCCCTGACCCCTGCCTTAAAAAGCATGTCTCACAGCATAATCCTGAGTGAATTTGAATGTTTGTACTTTACAACATGCACTGAAAGTGCACATCTGAATTGTTTTTGCTTGATGTCCTTAAGTGAAGGAAAGCTGACACTTCTGAGAAGAACAAGGGTAACCTGACATTACAGGTGATCATCCTTGGTTAAGGATTAATTGCTAACACTAAGTGATAATCAGTTTGAGTTCACTGAAGGGAGCTAATGACTGGAAGCTCTTGCCCCTGCCTTTGGAAGGCAACATCCCTTGACTGTTGGGGAGGGGCCGGGAAATGGGCTAACTCCAGGCTGAGTTTGGACACAGGCTGTTTTTGAGCAGAAGCAGCACCAAGGTCTGCAAGAGTCCTGGGAATCTGAAGCAAGATCAGTTGTTTTGCTGCCTGCTTTTAAGAGCCCAATTGCTTCAAATACACTCTGCTTGCGTTAACTGTGATGGAAACCACATCAAAAAAAATACCAGAAGTCACCACTGCACGCTCTCTCTCCCCTCCAAACAAACCCTTCCCTGTTTCCCCTGGGCTTCTCACTGCTCAGGAAGTACTGAAATGTCACCAATCTTCAGCACAGGAAACAGAGTACAATGGGCCCTCGATATTGGCAGCTTTGGAGACTGCGCATTTCATAATGGTCGGAGATCTTCCAGAGGCAACTGGAACCATCTTCAGGTCATGTCTGGGTGGCTTTCAAGGTCCGCAGAGGCCATGCACAACCACCCACAGCCAATGCGGGCCTCAGAACGCCACCCAAAGGAGACTTCAAGTTGCATTTAAAATCCTCCCGGCTGCTGCACCCGGCTTCTGTGGACCTCAGAATGCCTCCAGTCACGTTTGAAGGGTCCAGATGGCCCAAATCCACAGATTACAGTAGCCATGGGGGTAGCCTGCAGATAACTAGGGCCAACCTATATTCTTTTTCTTCTGTATCACCAGCTTCCATCCAAATAACACAATAAAGTTGCAAAAACCCAATGTTTTCCCCAACTTCTATATATACTTGAGTATAAGTTGATCTCATGGATCAGTTGAGGGTGTTTTAAGCCAAAAATCATGGAATTTGTCATGCCCCATGTATAAGTCGAGGGGAAAACTTAGGGGTATCTGCAATGCTTTGAATTAGATCATTTTGTCTGATTTTACCCAACACCAGATTCTGACAAATGATCTACCAGTAATCAATCAATCAATCACTAGTATTTATATACCGCTTTTCAACATAAAGTTCACAAAGCGGTTTACAGGCAAATAATAACATTAAAGTTAAATGGCTCCCTGTCCCAAAAGGGCTCACAATCTAAAGGAATGGAGAACACCACCAGCAACAGCCACGTAGGTAACAGTAATTGTTACCTAAGAACTGTACAGTCTACCTATTTATTAAAGTGAAGGAACAAACAAAACAAAACAGCAACATAACAAGCAACTATTAAACCAGTTGTTCCCAAACCTTTAAGCACTGGGACCCACTTTCAAAAATGGGGTCTATGGGAACCAGAAGGGATGTCATTAAACAGAAGGGAGACAAGGGGAACGCATGCTGGAATGTATGTATGTATGTATGTATGTATGTATGTATGTATGTATGTATGTATGTATGTAAGAGAACGTATGTATGTACGTACGTATGTATGTACGTACGTACGTATGTATGTTCCACATAGGCTCCGTAACGCCTGGATCGACATGCACCAAACTCTGCACGCACATGCCTGGCGACAAACGCTGCAGGGGTCAGGCCCCCCTAGCGCCCCGGGGGGGTGGGGGTACGTAGGGGCCCCCACGTGAAAACGGTTGAAAACTGTCGAAATTGGCATCGAATCCGTAGTTTCCGGGGTCGCCGGGACGAGAGGCAACATTCCTGGCGCCGTTGGAGTCCGGGTTCAGCCAACCCTCGATATGAGGGGTGAGAAGGGGTGCGAAACAAAACGTCCGCCATGCGCTGCTGGAACGCCTGGAGCAATTGGCACCAAACTCGGTACGTGCCTTGTGGCCTGGAGACAAACACTGCAGGGGGCAGAGCCCCCTAGTGCCCCCAGGAGTGGGGGTGCGAAGGGGGTGCCGCATAAAAATGATCAAAACCGGCCAACAGTAGTGTTGAATCCAAAGTTTCCAGGGTCGCCTAGAAGCTTGGGATAATTTGTTACCCGAGCAACACCAGGTAACAAAAGGCTAGTAATGAAATAAGGCACACACAAAAACTGTTCAAGGCTAGAACTGATTAAGCATACCTGCCTGGACTAGAGGAATGCATGTCACCCTGTTGAGCTCAGTTTACCTGCTTGCAGAGCCCTTTACAGGCTTCAGCTGGCTTCTGCAGGGATAACTTATGTGCCAGATTCTCTCTCTGCAATCTTATGTTCACAGTAGGCTAATTAGTTTCCCTTCTATCATCCAAAACCACCTTAGTTTTACACAAGGCACCACTAAACCCCACCATCCATGAGAAGGCAAAAAGCAGTCAGTTTGCCTGCTTAGCCACAAAGCTTCCTCCTCCAGTTGGTGACTCCAGGGGCAAGGCAGCCACACAATAATTCCCAACAGTCTCTAAGTGCAACCTTAGTTCCAACCACTATCCCAACAGCCTCAACTATTCCCCACCCCATCTGTCCACAACCCTTTTTCACCTTTCTGCACCCCCATCACTGCTCTTCCCAGGAGCTCCTTTTATTAGTTATCCCATCTGACTGCAGTTGTGAACTAGCTGCAGGCAAAGGCTCAGGGTTAACCCTGTAATTCCTGGCTGATAGTCAAGGGGCCACTGATGATATTGATATGGGAGGAAATCAAGCCAAAGGTGGTGATTCCTCTAAGCCCCTGTCTCTTTAAGCAGTGAGACCGGGCTCCCAAAGACTGAGATGTTTGTTTTTCCCGGCATGCGTTCCCCGTTCCTGCTGTGGTCCGCAAAACCTCCAAGCCCACCAATCCCCCACGGGACCCCTGCTATAGCTTACCAAAAAGAAAAGAATGCCAGCTGGACTTCGATGGTGTTTCCGGAAAAGAATATTTATTGCAATAAAGACGCAACAGAGTTCATGCAAGGTTTATCATGTAGATGTCTTTGGCGGAGGTCGAGGGTGTTGGAGCTGACGACGTGACCTGTGGATCTGGCTTGATAGAAGTGGCACACTCCCTGAAGGAGCTGGCAGCCATTTCGGGTCGTCTCCCATACAGTATGCACAAGCACGAAGCTCACCATGACAGTTCTCATTCATAAATACATTCCCCATTCATAAAACACAGTTCTCATTCATAAAACTTCATTCATAAAATCAGCCTCCCCTTTAAGGGGAGATCTTGACAGCTTGAGGGTTTGACAGTTCGCTCAAACCACGTGGTCGGGGATTCCGGGGGAAGTTTGACAGCCAGTGTGAGCGGTGCTTTTGGAACAGCTCAGCCATACCTGGGGTTTGACAGGTCTGCCAACCCACGTGATCAGAGTTTCTCGGGGGCTTCTCCGTTGGCCTGAGTTGAATGCCGAGCCAGCTTGTTGACTTGTGGTTAACGGTTTGGATAAGGCGTTTGTTGGGGTTAAGCTGCAGGTCAAGCGTTGGTTGCTCCTTTAATTGCTGGCCAGCTCCTGGTGTTTAACACTTGAGCTGGCTGGCTGTGGGCTGCTGAGGCAGTGCCATGGGTTCAAATCCCAGGTACCCGCTTTTGTGAAAGAGTCAGGAGCGGTCAGCGGGAGTCCGTGGTGTCTCGGCTGCAAGTTCAATTCCTGCCAAGGTTCAATTTTTTTGAAGTTTATTTAGTTCATTTGAGGACTTGGCTGGGTTGTTCGCCTGCAGCCAGGCGTGGCGATCGTGGTGGTGAGTGCTTGGCTGGGCTGTGTGCTCGCAGCCAGGTAAAGGAAGCGTGGCGGTTCCTGAGAGAATCAGCAGGGGGGCGGTTCTCGTATCAATATCATTCCCTATCTCCTCGGGGTAATCTTCTGCAATTTCCGTAACAATTACCCTCTCCCTAAGTTGGTTTGTTATGTTCTTGCAAAGAAGAGGCAGGGAACAGTTTGTGTGTGTTGCCTCCTTTTCCCTCAGATTCTCCTATATGCCTTGAGAGAAGAGTAGCGTACCTGCCTGGGAGTAATATTTGGGAGTAATAAAAGAGCCGTTTCTCCCCCTGCCCCCGCGCGCGCAATAGTTTGCACAGTATCTTAGCAGCACAGCCACCTGGAACAAAAGAGAGCACATGGTCTGAAAGCTCATCCTGAAAAGAGCCTGTTTTCCAAGGACCCCTGCTTACCTTTTGCAAAGGAATGCACAATCCTTACACATAGAGGTTGAAGAGCCCAGTTAAATTCAGCTCACGTGTTGCAGTAAACACTTGCTTACTGATGTGTAAACGCGACCCCTGTCGCTCCTTCATTTTCAATACTTCTCAGCTTAAAGGAAGGGACTTCCCTCTCAAGTGTTCTTGGGCCCTACGTTCATCGGATCTGGACCATTCTAGCAGCATTGCATTCCTCTCAGCCTGCCCTTTCCAAAGCACCATGGCACGGCCGCCTACTCATAAGTATTGTGGCTCAATTTCACTTTCCATAGGACTCCATTTTCCTCAGCTGCTTCTGCAGCTCCCTAGCTTACAAGCAGCTCCCTGGCTTACTCAGAACAGCTCGGTCATCCACCCATCGTGTGACTTTAAGGTACTTACTGTGTTCCCCCAAATATAAGTCGGGGCCAGGTTTTTCTAGTCAATTTTTAGGCATAAATTTCTCAACTTATACATGATTATATATGGTAGTCTATTTACCAGACAAAGCCCTGCTCATCCCATACCCCTGCAGAGCATCTGTACTGGTTTCCACTACCATTTTGGTTTCTTTTCAGGATTGTTTCAGGTCGTGGTAACCAAGACACTTGAAAGGTTGCAGAACTTATTCTGAAGTCACACCAGAGAGCAAATAGTTTCCTGTATAATGTAACATATGAGAATTTCAGGAGCGCTTCAAGGCCAAAGGAGACCATTACAAGTATCAACATCTGACTTCGTGCACATAAAATGGGAAACAGTGAAATTCACTTTGCTTTGGAACTCCAGTTGCAATCACTGCCCTCCTTTAACCAGGGCTTTTTGCTGGGTGCTGAAATGCAGTCACAGTGAGATCGCAGTCAGCTAATAAGATAAAGCAATACCACCTCTCTAGGTTGCACTAAAAGGAACTAAACTTTTTGAGGAATGACTTCCCATGCTTCGGGAGGGGGACACAGTCTCTCAGCTTCTGCTAGCATCTATTTAGGATGCCATCACTCAGATGAACATACAAAACGGTTTTCCACCAAGTCAAACATGTGATCCATTGAACCCAATATTGACAACTTTGATTGGCAAGAGCTCTCCAAGGGCTTCCCAATGCCACTGCCAAAGATCTATTACCCTGAGATTCCAAGGATAGAACCTGGGACCTGCTATTTATTGTGACCTTGTGCATCACAATCTGAACTTTGCCTGCTTACCTTCTATATCCATTCTGCTCTCATCCACTACAATTCATCGGAAGTATTCTATTCCCCCCAAAATGAACACCCCAAAAATACATATTTTAAAAACACCCAAAAAATTATCTGTTTTTTCTCAAGTATTTTTCATGTATTTTCTGCATACACATTTACACTTCAGTTTTTCCAACAAATATACAGAATGCAGATAGTCCAAGTTCTATAAGATACGAACACATCTATGTTCTGTTGAGGAGAGATACAGCTCCAGAAGCGGGTGTTCCATCACAAATTTCAGCAAGAGTCAATTTGTCCCCTACCGTTTGCTCTTCTCATGAGTCATGCTCTTCTCCCAGTGGGAAGAACTGGGAATGGGGCCTTACACAGGAGCAGGGATTAAAAGGAGGGGTGCAAAATCTCTATTTTTTTCTCCCAGAAACTACCAAGCATTTATCAGTTGTAAATGTTTTAAAGAAGGGAGGGAAGAAAACTCATCTTCTAAGAAGCTTCCTCTCCCAGCCCAGTTCCTCCAGCACAAACTTCTAATTAACTTCTCCAGATGTCTCGAGCTGCAACTGTGCCGATAACGCAGCACCATCAAATGTTCTTCGCAATATTTCTGAGGCCTTATCAAGCATGCGAAATCCAGACAGTTGAGATAACTTCACCAAAAGAAAGAGCCCTTGCTTTTATTGCAACATAAAACCCTCCGTCTTGTGTTTTAATCCAACCAACAGACACTCTGCATAACAGACACAAGAGCTCTTATGAAGAGCTCCCTTCCCTGAATGACAAGCATATTAAAATAAGAAAAGCAGCAAAAAGAAAAAGAAAAAAAAACCACCCATACCTCGTTCTTAGGTTTCCTTGCAGGGGCAGCCCATCGTAGACGGACAACACGTCGAAGTCTTCCTCTAAGGCAAAGGACTGGAATACAAGCTGCACCCTGTTCTGCTGCTCGGCGGTGATTGTCCATGTACAGTTTGCATAATTTGGATAGCCGTACGGGAATCCCGGACTCTGTATCGTCCCGTTTGGACCTTGCAAAATGTAACTGCAGTTCTGGGCTGTGGGGGGGGGGGGGAAGGAAAGAAAAAACAATGAACCGGCTCACACACTGTGTCTATCATCAGAAGCTCTGCTCTGTGTTCAACAGCCAAGCAAAGTTTGGGGGTTGAGGACACAGGACAGGGCCTTTTCAGTCGCAGCATCCCATCTGCAGCCCTCGCCCGTGAGACCCTGCTAATTCTTACAACTGACCACCTGGAAGCAGGCCGTGAAAATGTTCTTGTCAGTGGCATAGCTAAGGCATCTGCTAACCGGGGTAAAATAAGATTTTGTACCCCACCCACCCACCCCCATTGAAATCAAATTGAATTAAGTAAGCAAGTAAATAAAAAGTTTTCTGATTACTTGGTCATAACCCTTGATAGAGTTCCATTGCATTCTGCATGAAGTTTCCTTTCCAATGATGTATAACATAATGGTATTATTCGTATTTATCAAGGTTGTCATAATTTCGGCCACTAGTGTCAAGCTCAGCTTGTTGCCCCCCTAAAGCTTGGCCCAGTGCAATTGCTTCTCCAGCCACTCCACTGGTAATTGACTTTTTCCAAGGTTTCTGTGTGTTTCTGTTTCACCAGTCATAAGGTTCAAATTGTTCCAATTTTGGAACAAAACTGGCTGCAGTTCCTTCATTGTTTCTTTATTATTATATTACAACTTTTGAAATTGCTCTTTATGGAATGCTATGAGCCACCTTGATTATCCCCTTAAAGGGAACTGAATGACAGCTAATACACTTTTAAAAACAAACAATAGCGCTGAAGCACAGTGAACACACAATTCCCCAACCCAAGCCAATTGTGACGGAATTCCACAGGCACAATGGTCACAAACCAGAATGAACCACTGGATAATACTGTCAATGTGGTTTCCAATCACTTCTGCGTGGTAAAATAATTAAACTAGTCTCTAGGTCTGCTAATATAAAAAAGGCAATCATGTTTTTCTTAGACTTCTGTTTTCTACCTTACAATGGGCTATGCAGTATGATTAGTGCATTAGATGGGCTAGAAGAAGCCTAGCAATTTTCACCCATGCACTGTAGCACATTAGCATGCCACAAAAGGTTGGCAGGTGAGCTGCGGGAGTCTGGAGCACAGCAGTGAAAATCACTGAAAAACTCTTCTGGGTTCTTGCAGCTCTGTTTCTAGGGCACTGATAATCTAACTATTTAGGCCAGGACCCACTTTTTAGAATGGCACTCGTGTCGGGACCCACCGGAAATGTTGTCATTAACCTGGAAGTGATGTTGTGAAGTGACATCAAGCAAGAAGCGCTGTCATTGTAACATAATTACAGAAGATTGTAATGGGCAGAAGATTTAGCCGAGAGGGTTAATGCCTCCGTCTGCCCGAAGATAACACCTGAAGATCTCAAGGTCGTGAGCTCGAGACTCCCGGAAGTCTGTGTGAGCAGCAGACCTTGCAAACTGCGGCTGATTAAAAGCTGAGTTCCAGCTGCCTTGTGGGAGGAGGAGTGTGCTGAACTCAGCTGCGTCTCTGGTGAGAGCAGGGAAGCCTCATCAGCCAGCAGACGACAGACGGGTGGCTAAAGAAAGAACGCTAAATCCAGAAAGAAAGATCTGTTTGAGTGTGGTTCTTGAAAGATAGAACATTCTGTAAATTGTAAAAATCTTCAGGTTTGTGAAAAGTCTGCCTATGTAAACCGCCTTGAGTTGTAATCATTAGAGAAATCTAGTGACCTTAAGAAAGGCGGTATATAAATACATGTATTATTATTATTATTATTATTATTATTATAATAAAATGACACTCCTGAAATGCAAATTGGCATTTTTGGATTGCAGCAATTATACACCCAAGAAACATCTCCAACAGAAAGCAAGATTAGGATAAAAGATTACGTAAAAGCAATGAACGAAAAACAAATTTTTTTAAAACCTTCATTTGAAAATTCAAACTGTTTACGTTCACAAAGGAATGTAACAAGAGTAAGGCCTGCAGTTTCCAAGATGGCTGCTCCCAGCTTTCCGCAAGTAAGTCCCAACCCACAGTTTGAATAACACTGATCTAGGGTAGTAACAAATCTGTAGTAACAAATTGTGGGTCCCTCTGCCTGCACAGTGGAGGAAAGAAGAGCTGGTGGATGAAGAGGGACAGACAGTTGTCCTAGAAACAGAGCCACAGAACCTGGAAGAGCCTCCTGGAAGACCAAAGTGGCATCACAAGAGGCAAAGGCTATGTAGAGGTCAGTCTCCCATGCAAAATACACTGAAAATAAATGAAAGTGTTCTAAAAAGTGAGATACATTCATTGTTGACTCTTCTTCACGAGTTGTATAGATGTGTGATGGAAACTGATATTTTATTGTAGTTTTACCCTTTATCTTTTTTCTATATTTATGTGTGTGATGGCAACTGTTATTTTATTGTAGTTTTATTTTTTATTTATATTTTATATGCCATTAAAGGTCTTTGATTTGATTTGTTTTGACTCTTCTTCATTCCAGAAGCCCTGAATGCACCAGAGATCACTTCTAGCAGTAATGCTGTGTAGCACAAATCTGTGTTGATTTCTCCCAACTCCATCTTCAGACTTTTATAAAATGCAGACTTTGGGGGCCCCACTCAATTTTTATCACCGTCCAGTCTGATGAAAGCTTTCCGCTCTTGTGTCATTTTGGCCGATCCTAATAAAAGGTATAACTGGCATATCGTTTTGAAGTCAATTCAGAGTTACACACACCTGAGCTCTTTGATTTCACTTCGCTTAATTCTGCGCCGAGTCACAGTCACACACAGCACCTGTGAAGAGGGTCAGGGGCACCGAGCATTGTCTAAAAGTGTGCAACAACTCCCTTGCGGAAGCCAAGCCTGAGAGGGTCTATTCGGGATCCCAAGAGCATCGAGAAGCCTCCATTATGGGGTCACGGCAACTTATAGGAATGAAAAAGGCTGAAGACCACTGGACGAGAGCAGCAGCAGGTAAAGGAGGAGGCAACTGGTGCACGCCTGCAGGTCCCAGGAGATGGTGCCTCAGTCTTGCTCAAAACAGCTTTCACATGTGCCAGGCTTTAAGGTAACTTTCTCCTCTCTCTTTAATAAGATTGTTTTGCTATAGTGCTGGGAGGACATTTTGGAGGCAAAAAGTGGACAGCAGGGGCAGGCAAATAGGTTCCCAGGAGAAGGGGCAGGATTGATTGTGGGTCCTCAGTCTTATACTTTATATATATTTTTATTTATTGGGGTCATGGTATGTAAGAGGTTAAAGACTACTAATCTATTACAAGCCTTAACAAAAAGACTACCTGCAGTAAACATTGCCTTCTTGCACCTAATCCATCCACAGTGGTACTGCAGCTTTAAAATGCACCAGCCCAAGGTAAGGGTTAGGGTAAGCAGTTCTTCTTTCTTGCATTTCTGCCTGCCACCGCGGCTCAAAATGATGCATGCAGCATTTGGTACATCAAAGCGAGAGCCAGGCTGCTGCAAGTAGCATAAAAAAAAAAGAACCAAAACAACACTGAGCCACTCAGAACCGCACTGGTCTGCCCTTGCACTATTTTTTAAAAAATGAATTACTTTTCTTCAGAAGAAAGCTACAAGACTTCAAGGCATTTCTTCATTTTGAAAGGCGGGTGGTGTTTTTTTTTTTTTTGCCAGGTCTGATTGCAGGAGCTCACGCAGCCATAGGTCTTTGGCTATTTTACCGATCCCAAGAGAAGGGCATGTCTGTGTAGCCAGATTATGCAAATAATCATATTTATTAGGATGACACCAGAGGGACAGCACATAACTGAGTCATGCAGTTAAGCCCCTTAGCAAGAGGAAGTTACAGTGCCTTTACCACAGAAATGTACCAAGGTGACTGAGATACAGAATACTGTTTTATATAGCCTGCTAGACACGGTTGCCAAGGACAGGATCTCCTTAACTTTGTCAGTGTTCTGACAACGGCCAGCTACATGCCACTGCGAACTGCTCAGTGATGGCCATTAGCAGCCTGGCCAGAAGCACATCGTCCCTGAATTCGACAGCTACACTTGCGGAACCCAACCCGGATCGCTACAGACTAGACAGTCCCAGCGCCCCTCCACTCATCACTTCTTCTGAAGGCTCCTTTATGCCAGCAGCCCTCACAACACAACAGCCGGTCTCGATCAGCATTACAGGATTCCAGGGTGGGCCCCTTGTCCTGGCAAAGCAGCACACACCTTTTGAAGTCCATCCACCAGAATCCTCAATGCCCCACCCACAGAATACAGCCATAACACTGTAAAAGCAGTAATTACACAAATAAAATGCCCTGAACCTCAATTAAGAACACAGTAAGCAATAAAACTGGATTAAAAAACACCAACACAGCCTCAGGGATCCAAAACGCCTCATGGAACAAGAATGGGTTTTTTTCTTCTTCCAACCTTCTAAAGCAGGAATTCTCAAACGTTTTAGCAATGGGGCCCACTTTATAGAATGACAATCTTTCCGGGACCCACCAGAAGTGATGTCATAGCCAGAAGTGCCATCACTGTGATGCCAGAGCCTGCGGCTTGCCTCAGAATGCAGCAATAAGTTGGGTTATTTCTCAGCCATGTTCCAACAGCAAAGTGAATCAGAAAGAAAGGAAAAAGACTATTTACAACCTTGACACAAAACAAAACAACCACATAGCCTTCCACTTTTCTAGCATCCCATCTTCCCATACTTACAATATGGCTGCCCTAGGTGCTTCGCAACCCACCTGAAATAGGCTCACGACCCATTGGTGGGTCCTGACCAACAGTTTGGGAACCACTGTTCTAATAGAACCTTTCTGCGACGAAAGTGAATTCTAGAGGGGCCACCCCAGAAAAGTCTCCTTCTGATTTGCCTCAAAAGCCAAAATGCATTCAAAGGAACACCTTGTTTGCAGTTCTGAGAATATGAGGCTAGAAAACAGGTTTCACACAGAAGACAACAGTTTCTAAGAGGCTCAATGCCTGGGTTCTTTGAAATGTGAGCAATGAAAGGTCAAATCTGCCAGAATTTCCATGTTTTTCCACTATGGAGATGAAATAATTTCACAATTCAAGCCTTTGGTATACTTCCTCCAAAGCAGACACTACCAACCTCACTTGCACTCCATCAAGTTGCTTTCTGTGCCTTAAACATACAGCCACAACAATCTTGCTTTCTATACAAAGGACCATGTAACACCAGGGAAATAATGATGCAAAAGAGTGTTTCTGAGCACAGACAGAGAATCTTTCCCTCCACGCAGATTCACAACAATGCTTCACACATCCCATGTGAAGCCCCATGATGGGGTGGAGAGGGTACAGAAGACAACACCAGCAGCTTCAGTTTTGGAAATTAAGTACCAAATATCCCCAACAGAAGCTGGCAAACGGCAAAAAATGTGCTTCCGAACACAAGAGGCTCTTCTGCCTGTCATGTGGCAAGTAGTAACCACAGACAAATCAACTCTGTACTCAACAACTGCTGCTTCCTATTTCATAACATTTCCTTTCAAAATGAAATTAAAAGTCTGCTGTAGATGCAAATTGCTTTCCCCCCCCCCCACACACAGAGAGAGAGAGAGAGAGAGAGAGAGAGCGCAACCTGAGGAAAAAAAATGGTGTAGCAACAGAAGCTGCCTCCCCCCCATTTCTCTGGAAGGAAAATCTGAATTTGGAGGTCCCTATTCTTTTCAGGGAAGCCGAAAGGGTTCCACAGAATTCCACAGAGCCAAACTCTGAGGAGAATTTTAGAAAAATCCTTGCTTGGGTGAAACCGTACAGGAACGTCAAAGGAAATTAAGAGAGTTTGGATGAGACTATGAAGAGGCCCTGCTGTACAAGGGGTAGCTCCAGGCCCCACAGCCAAACCCAGAAGCAACGCGTCTCCTCAATTTTTCACCCTCCCTGTCAAACTGCATCCCCGTCCACGTCACAATTGCTGCAGGAGCACAAGGGTACGGCGGGTGAAGGCAGAGGAAACAATTTGACTCCACAGCAGGCTTTTAATTTCAAACATCGGGACGTGTCAGAAAGGCATGGAGAAAGCAACACTTAGGAAGGCACTGTCACTGGCGGAAGTCCTGAGAAGTCTGTCACAAACCAGAGCAGCACTGAGAGTGCAATTTCAAGGCTGCGGCACAGACATAGAAACCACAAATGGCCGAAATGCCAGCCTGCCAGAAAGAACCTTCTCTTCGCAGATTTGCAATCAGGTTTCCCACATTCACACCTATATACTGCGCTCTTGCACTTTTGGGGGGCTATGCAAGTTAACAAACTGTAGCATAGCATACGTAGCATAGAAAAGAAAAAACTCACCATAGCAGTAAAGCTTCAAATTCCTGCCCAACCTTTTAGGCAGGATTTTCTGACCCAGCGTCAGTCACCATCTCCCACAGCCCACCGTACACCTCACAAAGTTGTCAGAAAGATAATATGGAAAAAATTCTATGCATATTCATGCAATAGAAATATGCTTGATTAGATTAGAGAATGCACTTCATTCCAAAAATACAGCTGCGTGACACTTTAAATGGCCGACATTCGAAAGACTGTATGCCCAGTGGTATGGATCAGATTTGATTACTGATTGCTTGACAAACTGGACAGCTGAATGTGTGAAAAGTGATGAGAACACTAAAAACACAGTGATTCAGAGATACTCCCAGCTGATGTCTTCATACCTGTGATGACTCATTCACACAAGACTTCACTTGACATTGCAAAAATGAACACTAAATGTTTGAAACCGGATCAATGTTTTGATAAACCAAGGAAGATACAGTCCAGATAACAGATTCTTCTGAATACTGAAGAGTACAACTTGATATGATGACCTTGTGTAATGAATAGTCTTGTATGTGCAGTCATCTGGATTATGTACATCATGAGGGGCTACTGCCCCCCCTTTTGGTTTTCAGGGGTACGATGTGATGAATCAGTACCCCCAACACCCAGGAAAAGGTGGCAGCACAGATGAAGCTTATCTGGGCTAATGCACGCCTCGTTAGAAACATCAATGAACATTAAATGGGACCCCCTCTCCAAAAGCTTCTTTGACGATGCAGTGAGAGATGGCTGCTTTGAAAATCAACTCATAGAAATATTACACTCAGATTCCACCTATGCAGTAAATTATTATGAGTCTCCGGTTGAAAATTTGTGTCGCTATTAGGGAGACCTTCAGCTCCTGTTACCGGTAAGCATGCCAGGATAGGGTAGGAGGAGCCTAGTAAAGCTTGTATTGGAATAAAGCAAGAACTCTGTAAGAGATATAGAGAATTCTGAGCATCTAATAATTCTAAATTGCCACCAAAATATTTTACGCTTAAGCACAAACTTCTAGAGACCATTAAACCAGACAAGGAGCATCATAATAAATCCCGTTGGGATATGTTACTCAATGCAGAGACATCCCAAAATACTAAAAGCTTCTGGAAAGTGGTCTCAGGTTACTTCCAAGAAAGAAATAGTTCTATCCCACCAACCCCTTCCCTGACTTGGGAACACCATTTTTTAGCAATTTTCTATAATGATACCAAATCCCCTCCAATAAACACCTTGGATTTATCTAATGAGGTACCTGAATAGCCCCCAGTAACAAGTTCAGAAATAAGACAACTTCTAAGTAAACTTCAAACAGGAAAGGCAGCTGGACCAGATAAGCTTCCACCTGAACTGTTCAAAGCTAACATGGATTTGTGGGTACCTATTTTGGCTCATTTATTTACAGAGATAGATAGAAATGGTATAATACCAAAGTCTTGGACCCAATCTATAATTGTCCCGGTCTACAAGAAGGGAGATAAAAACACTCCCCAGCAGCTATAGACCGATTAGCTTGCTCTCAATCGCTGGTAAGATGTATGCCAGCCATCTACTTGGCCGACTCTCTACCTGGGTAAATGATCAAAGAATTCTTGGACCAGAACAAGCCAGCTTTTTAGCTGGTAAGTCTGTTCCGAACCATAGTTTAATATTATCCCATCTAATAACCAAGCAGGTAAAGCAGGCCAAGTCCCATCTGTATGCCGCTTTCCTAGATCTGAAAGGGGCTTTCAACACATAACAGTAGATAGAGACATGCTGTGGGCAAAGCTGAAGAAACTAGACATTGACTATAGATTGATATTTCTAATTCGAAGACTGTACTCCAACACATCCTGTAGGATTAGACTATCATACTGTGGCAATTTATCTGGTCCAATTACCACAAACAAGAGGTGTGAAGCAGGGATGTGTATTAGCCCCTATGTTGTTTAATCTGTTTGTTAATGATCTTGCCCCCAGCCCTGCGAAATGTGAATAGGGCAAGAGGCACTTTTTCAAGTGGTGTTCCTCTTATATTTAGCAGGGGGAGAGCAATTGTCCCTCTTCACGCCAGCACAGTGTCTTTCCTAGTGGCTGTTGCTGGTGGTGTTCTCCATCCTTTTAGATTGTGAGTCCTTTTGGGACAGGGAGCCATTTAACTTTAATGTTATTATTTGCCTGTAAACCGCTTTGTGAACTTCGTGTTGAAAAGCGGTATATAAATACTAGTGATTGATTGACTGCCCCAGGTTGGGTGCCTTACCAATACCAATCCTGCTATATGCTGATGATATGGTGTTGTGTGCACCAAAATTGGTCTGAAAAGACTGATAAACACCTGTATTCATTACTGTCTGCATAACAAATTATTCACCAATTACAATAAACCAACAATACTAGTATTTGTTAAAAGTTGGAAGCCCTCTTCCTGGATCTTTAGCGGCAAAAATATCCAGCAGGTTAGACAATTTAAATATTTGGGAATTTACTTCCACTATTGATTAACTTGGGCAAGCCATCATCTAGCAATGATCAATTTGGTGAAACTAACATCGCAGGCAATTAAATGATTTTTTAACACATGGGGCAACTCTTTTATTCCTGCAGCAATGAGGATTTTAAAGACTAAAGTTAAGCCACAACTTTTGTTCGGGTCACCAGTTTGGATGTCTGCCTTTAATTTTGCCGTGGAAAGGGCACAGGCTGCTTTTCTTGACAAGATATTTGCTGTACCACACTGCGTGCCCTACCAAGCCCTCTGCTTGGAAGCAGGAGTAATTCGATTGGAGACATCTGCTTGGCTACATTTTTTCAAGTTCTGGATTAGGGTGTGTTACACCTCAAATGAGGACCCTCTCTTCAAGGGTGTGTTAACAGACTCTTCTCCTCCTATTGAATACAAACTCCTTATGCAAAAAATCCAAACACTGGGCATTGCATTAGACTCTTTAGTAGCCCTTTCACCATCTCAAGCTTTCAAGCTACTTAAGGGCAGGCTCCTAGACATGGAACATCAAGTCCTGTATGCAGCTGCGCGGAAAAGGTGCTCCCCCTTATATTTTCATTTACCTCTAAATGTGTGTAAAATGGCCAATTACCTGGTTTTATTGGAAAATCCACAAGAACGCTGTGCTTTTACGTTGGCAAGGTGCAACATACTCCCATCCAATGTTTTGGTTGGGAGATATCAATCCGCACCTTATGAAGCACGGCTTTGCCCTTGTAACAGTGGAGCTGTAGAATCTTTGCCCCATATGATGCTCTATTGTGACATACACAAGGATCTTCGCTTGGCCTTTTTGAATTCAATTCTTTTGAGCCTCCCAGGAAGACCAGAGGAGGAAGTTATACGCTATTTATTAGCTGGCAATGATAAACAACATATAAGTCAAGTGGCCAGTTATTTAAATTTGCTAATGCAACGCCGTAGAGCCAGTTTAAATTTTTCTTTGGGCTAAACACGTCAACTTGGAATCTTCCAGTCTCTATACGCACCGCATCATGTGGATTTAGTGACACTATGAAGAACTATGGTACCCAAAATATAACAAGACTAATACAGATCTCCACTCAAAGCATGGAACAATCAATAACAACACTGTCTTTCAAGCAACTTAGTGTATAGAGGTTAGTTATTATAATATTTAATTCTATACTGTCCTATGTACAACTTCGGCAAACTAGTTTGTACCTTCGCCTACCACTATATTTACAGAATCTGTATGATGTCTGCATCTTGTTACCGCATCAGAATACCAAGATTTTCTTAGACAGATTGCTACTTTTCTCTTGCTAGTTAACCAACACCTCGAGACAATATCTACTCTTTCTCCTAAACTCTAGAGTTTGTCACTCTGGCATTTGTCATTGAGAAGCGAGAATTGCATATTTTGATTAACTGAACTGTTGTTCTTGTTGTTTTGTGTCGGTCTGTTTGCTAATTGTATGCACATTTGTTAATGTCAATAAAGGTTTATCGCATATCACATCACATCCAACTTCCTACCCTCTTCTCTTCCACTTCCCCCCTCTTCTTTTTTCAGGGTAGCAGGGGTAGGAACAGGAGCGGTGAGGGGAAATGGGCTACTGGAGGAGGGTATCCTCTGCCAATTTGCTGTCTAAGGTGACCACCTCAGCTGGCCTCATGAGTGCACGAGGCCTGGCTAAGTGGGAAAAGATCTGTCCAGAACAATGACTCATGCAGAAGTACAGCAAATCTTCTCCTTCTGAGAGTACTTTGGGCTCATAGGACACTTCATTTATTTCATTAATATATTTCAAGCCTTAGTACACACAACTGCATTTGCCTACATTCATCTCTTGGAATCTCCGAGCTCAAGTCTACACATGTCTATTCCGTTCCACTATAGTCAAATGGGGCTTACTCCCAGGTAAGTGTGATAGGATTACAACTTTTATCTCTCCCCCCCACCACCCCCATGGTCTTGTCCACGTTGTCAGAATTTTGACTGGAAGCTTTTGGGAGCAAAGACCTGCCTTTCTGCTTGCAAATCTCTGTAGTACACTATGCAAAAAAAAAATATATCACCAGTGTTCCTCTCCACAAAGTTTGGAAGTTCCTGCCCTACACACCAGAAATCAATCAAGGAGGGAATACATGGGGGGGGGGGAAATGAATGCAGTGCAAAAGTGGGGGGGAGAAAACCAAACACAGAGCATCATACATTTCCAATCAATCTACTGAAATAATTTTGCATTCATGATTCCATCTAAGAAGCATTTCACAGATAGATGTGTCCAGAGGAAGAATAGCTTATTGCAGGGAAAAAAAATGGAAGAGGGGGAATCAGATTTCCCCCAAAGCTGACAATCTAAAAGGCAATATATTCTTCATCAGCAATAATAGGCAGGAGCTGGGATTATATTGGACAGTGATGAGACCCTTCGGAAGGCCTGGGAAAGAGATGAAGGAGCCACAGGAGGCTTCGTTCACACTAAATAATCTGGTTTGGGTTTGCAGGCGCTCAGTCTCAGTTTGATCAGCCATTCTTGATTTAAAATTCCACAGTTCGGGAGGGGGGAAGAAGAGGTTCATCACAATTCTCTTTGCTGCTCTTGCCAGCAGTTTTTGTTAAATACAAAAAGGAGTTTATGTTTTAGCAAATCCCCTGCCAGCACCTCACAGTCCTAGGGGCCATTTTTCAACACCCACCCCAGACTCCTGTGGTTTCTGCACAGGCTTGTGTATGTTTTTTCCTCCTCCTGCAACTATTCTGAGCTCCAAGGGCCAAACTGCAGTGCCCATGTCCTCGAGGAGAATTCCAGAGCTCCTTCTGAGAGCCAGAGGATTACGAGATGTACAAGATTTGCCCACCAATCAACTTGCCACCAATCAACAAGCTGTTCAGCCCACAAGATGACTTGGTGCAAGAAAGAACGGCAAGGAGAAAGCATGATACAGTTGCACAGCAACTTTAGGAAACGTTTCTCACAAGCAACCAAGGAGCACGATGGCTGTGACAAAAGCATGCAGCCTCTTCATACACAACTCCTTCCCAGTTGAGGAGGGTAAGGCTGAAGGCAAAGCATGGAACGGTAGAAATAACTGGAGAAGCTTCATGCAGCAGGAGGTGAGGTCTGGAGGTTCAGCTGCCGCTTTCCCTACAAAGATAAGCAGCATCAGCTCAGGTCTTGCCATGGGTGGGTGGGAAGCCACTGACTTGGGTGGGTGCCATGGGTGGTGGGAAGCCACTGACAAGATCAGAGGACTATAGAATGTGGAGGAGTCAGCTGGCAAGAATGGTCAACATCTTGAGAACCAGCTGGGGACACAATTTGCAGCTGCCCGTGGAAGCTTGGCAAGCACAAGAACTGTGCAACCAGGATGATGATTGCACTATGAAAGGAAAATGCCTGGAGCAATGGAGGGTTTTAGGATTTTGCTCATAGAATAATACTTACGGATACAAGTCCCATTTGAAAAAAAAAATGGGGTTATGCTCAGCCTTCCTAAGGAAACCAACTTGAGTCTATGACTAAGGAATTAATTCCTATGACTAAGGAATTAAATCAGATAATGGTTGTTAAAATCAGATAATAGATGTTCTTTTCCCTCTCTCAAAACACCAGAACCAGGGGGCATCCGCTAAAACCGAGGGTTGGGAGAGTTAAAACAGATAAAAGGAAGTACTTTTTTACCCAGCGGGTGGTTAGTCTGTGGAACTCTTTGCCACAGGAGGTGGTGATGGCATCTGGTCTAGATGCCTTTAAGAGGGGATTGGACGGATTTCTGGAAGAAAAGTCCATCGCGGGCTATAGGCCATGATGGACTGTGCAACCTCCTGACATTAGTAGTAGGCTACTTCAGAGTACCGGGTGCAAGGGAGTGGCAACAAGATGCAAGCGTCTTGTGTCTCGTGCCTCCCTGGGGCACCTGGTGGGCCGCTGTGAGATACAGGAAGCTGGACTAGATGGGCCCTTGGCCTGATCCAGCAGTGCTCTTCTTATGTTCTTATGACTAGGGGTGGTTTTTTGTTGTTGTTGAAAACCACTTTCTGGTGGTTAGACTTGCCAGGTTTTCGAATGACAGTAAGGGACACGCAGGTATCGGGCTCCTGCTTTCTATCAAACCACTCCACGGTTACCAGAAGTAATATAAAAATGATGCAGTTTGCCGTGGTGAGGCAGCAGCCAGCAGCAACAGCAGCAGAATTCTAGAATGGGATTTTTTAAGTCCCATTCAACATTGATACAGGACACAATTTTTAAATCTTAAATACAGGAAGTCCCTTATAATAAGGGACACCTGGCAAGTCTACTGGCAGTTAAACACAGCCTTTTGGCAGTTAAAATACCTGAATAAAAACACAGAACACCGCATTTTGGTCTTTAAGGTATTTTCCAGAAATTAAAATAAGACAACTTTTTCAATTAGAAATAATACTGTGGATGCATCTGCTGAGACTATATCACCTACATCACCTGCCCAGTATACTTTTAAACATTTAAAATAAATAAAAATGAGAACTTGGAATGAGAATGTAGAACAAGAAGCCAGAAAGTGTTCTTGGGTGCGGGGAGGGTGTGACTGTCAGGCAACTCCAGTTGTGCCTGAAGGTCCTCTCGCCCCCATGGTTCTCAATATCCATTGAGATTTTTTTCCCCCAAAGTTTCTTGATTAAAATAGCAAATTGCGGTGTTATGTGTTTTTATTCTACGTTCTCAGAGAACTCTCCATTCAAACAGGCCTCCCCAGATACACTTGCAGTTTGATGGAAAACCAGAACTGCCTTTTTATTTAGAAGTTTCTGGAAGGCCTTCTTGGGCGCAGCCTCCCCAAGTGCCTCAGAACACCCCCCAGACATAACCAAGGCACTTCCAGTCACATCCAGGAGGCTCACGGAGGTCCTCCAAACACATGGCGGGACCCGTGGTAAGTCAAGTCCCAAACTCACAGAAAAGGAGGACCAGCCTGTGTATAAATACTGTAATAAATAGACAGAAATTTGCCTATCAATTTCAGGCCTAGCACTGGAAAGCTCCCTGAACCTGAACTACCTTTAGTTCCACGTTTCGGCTTGAGCCGCACAGTGAAACATCAGCCAAGTCCCCATCTGACATTGCTCCTAAGTACCAGGTTCAGGGCCTCCTGCAGCTCAAGTCCCAATACCTTACTGGAACCAGAAAAACTTCCACCTGGTTCCTGAACGTAACAGAAAGAAAAGGAGTGCCAGGGTCCACCACAAGAGACCAGTGAGATTGTGAGAGGACTGAAGGAGTATGGACTCCCAGAGCTGGTTTCTCCACGTGACGTTCACCAGAGAAGGAATTGCTTCCAGTAATGTGGTGGCCCCCAAACACGCTGGAGCCACAGCACCCCTTTTTGCAGGGGACCCTTCCCCAGCTCTCCTGGGAATCACACAGCCATCTTAGATCATGCAATTTGCACTGGATTTCACAAAAATCATGTGAGATCGTGCACGATCCAAGATGACCGCGCAAGTGGGATCCAGAAGAAGAGACCACCCACATCCCACAGCACCCCTGTGAGTTGACTGCGGCTCCTGAGATAGCCACTGCAACAGTTTGGTAACCACTGCAATGACGCATCGGTCCACCACAGAGAAGAATGCTCCCTTTCTTGGTAAGGGAGCAAAGAACACTGGGAAAGCCTCACATCCTTGAAAGTGCCCCTCCCTGTGGGGGTGGGGGAGTGGGAAACATATTCTTGACTAGAGGGAAGGGAGGCAGACAGACAGACAGACAGTACAGAAGCCAGGCATGTCCTTCCCAATAACCCCAGACACGTTTCCTGTGCACACACCCGCAGGTAATTAAATTTGCCTGGGAATGCCCTTGCAGAAAGCTCTGTGAAGCAGGACTTCATCTGTGCCATTTATGCTGTAGGAACGCCGTCATAAATCCAGCGTGTCCCAACACCGTCCCCGCAAATCGTCTCAGAGCTGCCTGATCAAGCTAAATCATCATCACAGCGGATGCCAGCAAAACACCAGGGCAGACAGAACCAACGTGATTGCAAAATGCAATTTCCTAGAGCAGCAGGGACTCCCGACTAGAAGGGCAGGCGGCGAGCCGGGGGGGGGGGGGAAGCCGCACAGACATTGTTTGGATCTGAGCGTAAGGGAAAGGACCGCAAACCGTCACGTCCCAGCCTTAGCCAGAACTGACTCACTGACCACCTACAGATGGAGTGACGCTATCCGGGGCATGACAAAGAGGACGACCAACTAGAAGGACTATGGAGTGGACAACTGTCAGTGATTCAAGTCACAAGATGACAAAAAGCCTCAGGGAGTCAATCTGATTTAGTGACCTCATCTGGGGCAACGCTTCTCTTAACTCCTAAACAGCCCAAAAATCAGGCAGGGAGAAACTGTATTGAACTGCCACAGCCTTTGATGCTCCAGAATAAGGATGGCAGCGACCTTCTGACATGGGTGTGGCGGACACCAGAGTTGTTGCCGTTATTTATATACCGTGGCCCTCAGTATCCAGGGCCACTGTATATCAATTTAATAATGGCAACAGCTCTGGTGTCTGAGGGAGGGGGTGCATCCCAGGATCACCCCAGATATGGAATTCAGTGGATAATGAAATACGTGGTTGGGGGACTTCAGAGGACCTCCAGGATGTGACCAGAAGTTGCTGGCACAAACCTGAAATGACTTCCAGTTGCGTCCGAAGGGTCCTCCAAGGCTCTTCAGCCATGGGCTTTGCAGCCGCAGATACTAAATCTGCAGATGTTGAGCCTGCAGATAAGGAAGACTGTCCATCTTCTCAAACAAAAGAGGTCGCAAAGCAGTTTACAGAGCAAAAGGAATAAAAAATGCTTCTTATCACACCAGGTCTCACGAATCTAAAACAGACACCAGGGAGACATCAACGGCCAGCGAGCAGAAAAAGATGCAGTGCAGAGACAGATCAAGACAGTTGCTCCCCCTTGCTAAATGACCACTTTAAAAGACATTCTCTGGCTCAGTTAAGAGGCCAGTCCAGCCAACAATGGATGGATTGACAAAACCTGGGTCAAGATGTATGGCAAACGCATTTACCCTTGTAACAGCCATTGAGGGACCCACCACACAGGACTGTGCCCGAGTGCCTTCGCCACATGGATACCTGCTCACATGCCAGGCAAAATACACACTAAACGCCCGTCAGCTGGACTGTCTTCCCAGGTTCTTTACTACTAAAGCTTCCTACTTTCGGCGGCTCTTTCTACTTAGCCTCCAATCTCACAGTGGAAGCCTTCCGGGTAATGAATAATGCAGAAAGATTCCATTTGCTATAACTTTTAATCAAAATTCACCGGGATGGAGAAGAGAGTGTCAAGGGGAAAGTAGTTTGTCATTTCTGCTGCTCGGTGCTTGCTTATCTCTTCAGAAAAACACGTGTAAAATGCTCAGTTGTATACCTCAGCTCTGAGCCAGAACCCTTTTTTTTTTTCTTCAGTTCCTGCCAAACACCCTGTAACATTAGCTCATTCACATGTGCAATGGGGTCACCTACCCAACAGACATCTAATACAATGCAAAAGTATATCTACAGCATACTGTTGCTCTTTTTTCTGCAAGGAGCCTTCAAAACTATAGGGATACAACAGGAAATTCCCAGCATCCTCACTAATCTGTAGTTCAAGATCTTTTGTGTGGAGGAAGGAGCCATGATAGTTTAAATGGCATAAATTCAGCATCACTTTCAAGTGTAAAGTGATGTAAAAGTACATGCTTTTAGCACCAGGGAATGCAAGCAACAATCATCGCATTCATTTGCATCATCTTATTCCCTCTCACCATCACTTTTGTGATCACTGGAAATGTGCAAATCCAGCTACTATGATGTCATCACTTCCAGCAGTCTCTAAACTGGAGACAACTATACATTGAACACCCCATCCCAAGGAGCACGTATAATTCTGCTGTTCCATCGCTGCATTCTTCCCTAGATCTGGGCATAGGGGTGCTCTGGGCAGTTGCGTCTATGGCCCGACGTCTCAGCACCCTGGCATCACCATAGACGTGACTTCCCCAAGGTCTTGTGGGGAACAGAGTCATGGTAAGCTAGGAGACAATAGAATGAGCATCAGGCAGGCCACTGTGGCCATCCTGGGGTGCTGAGTCAGGAACCAGGGGCAACCACACCCAGACTCAACGTTGGTGATGGCTCCAGCCACACTGCTTGACAGCACGGCTGCAAGCAAACCGACAGCCCAATCCTAACTAAATCCCCATGCGGCAGTGGCACCGGTGCGGCTTCCACTGTATCCCACAAGGACTGTAGGCCAATGGAGCAACAAAGAAATCCTCAAATTTCTTGAGAACAATTTCCTGCCTTATTGCTGAAGTCCAGCATCTCTGTTATCCAAGTTAGGGTGTCCAGGGCATCAAGGAGAATTTCCATGCTTACTGGGGCACCTCCCTTATGAGGAAAGGCTACAGTGCTTAGGTCTCTTCCATCTAGAAAAAAGGTGCGGGGAGGACAGACATAATTATGGAAAAATTATGCATGGGATAGATAGAGTGGATTGAGGGATGTTCTTTTGTTCTCTTGCACAAGACCAGAACCAGGGGACATCCATTAAAATTGACTGGCAGCAGAGTTTGAACAAACAAAAGAAAGAATGTCTTAGTCTGTAGTTAGTCTGCGGAACTCCTTGCATGTGGTGGTGGCATCTGGCCTGGATGCCTTTAAAAGGGGATTGGTCAGATTTCTAGTCCATCACAGGTTACAAGCCATGATGGGTCTGTGCAACCTCCTGGTTTTAGAAGAGGGCCATCTCAGAATGCCAGGTGCGAGGGAGAGACAACAGGATGCAGGGATCTTGCGGTCCTGCGTGCTAATAGAAGCACCTGGTGGCCACTGTGAGATACAGGAAGCTGCACTGGACGGGCCTTTGGCCTGATCTGTGGGGCAATTCTTCTGTTCTTATGACAATAGCGGCTTTGCAGGTTTCCACAGAAGGGTCCCTCTCAACCCAATCTAGAGAGATCAGGAATCTAAACTGGGACCTTCTCCAAGTGAACTATGGACTCTGCTACTGAGCCAAGGCCCCCCCACACCTCATTCTGCACAGACCCAAGCCTTAGAAGACACCAGCCCTCATAAAGCATCTGTGCACATCCCTTCCATGTGCTCTCGTACACCTCACAAGCTTGTCCCAGAGTTAGCTTTTTTAAAAAAAGAGTGGCTTGAAACAAAAAGCACTCAAGGTAGCTGAACTCAGGGAGATGAACTCGGAATAGTGTCATCCCACAGGCACACCACGAGAGCCTAGGCATCGCAGGGCTGACACTCGCCATTAGCCCTCCATGAAGGTCGGGCACGCAAGCTCTTGCTTTTAGAGCAGCAAATAATTGATGGAGCTGGTAACGTCTGCAGTGCCAACAGCCCGAGGGAGAGTTCAGGCGCCCAAGACTTGCAACCACTCCGGTGGGCAAGGACAGAGACCACTTCAGCAAGCAGGCAAATTCCATCGCAAAGACCGTCTCACTAGGAGAATCGAACCCAGCTCCTCGGAAGCAGCAGCAACTCATCAGTAATGTCATCATCCTATTGAGTTCTCCCCCGTCTATTGAGCTAGTTTATTCCCAGGCACAGAAACAAGCAGATGAATTGACCCAGCACCACCAGACAAAAGAGGGAAGGCTTCCCGAAAAGAACCCTCTCCAGAAGCAGCACAAGAATAGCAGCACAAGAATAGCAGCACAGCCTTTTTTGGTCGCTGCTGTTGCTATTTCCAACAGCTCCAATTCCTACTTTCTTTCAGCAACAGAAACACAAGGCCTGAAGATGTCAGGAGAACACAAAGGAATCATCACAAGGCACCACAAGGCGCTGGTAGCACATGCTGGCACACAGAACTCCCCCCCTCCCCTGGAAAATGAAATGGACAGCAAGAGGTGAGGTGCGGTCCGAGTCAGCGGAGGTCTCCACTCTTGGCATATGTGGTGTTTTTTTATTTATTGGTTCCCTTTTTTATACCGCCCTCCTCCAAGAAGCTCAGGAGCTCAACATGGTTCTTCCCCTCCCTTTGCCCTTGCAACAACCCTGCGAGGTAGGCGAGGCTGAGAGAGTCTGACTGGCCTAAGGTCACCCAGGAAGTTGCGCGGCTGTGCAGGGATTTGAATCTGGATCTTCCAGGTCTAAGCCAAACCTACAGACCACCTCCTACAGGTTGATGCCAAACCAACTGGGATGGGGTCCAGGGCAGGACCACTCCGGCACACCAGAGCTTGATGCACCACTTCCCCAACCTCACCTCACGTTTTCAGAACCAAAGGATGGAGTCTGGCTCTGCATGGCCACTGCTAGCTGGGCCAAGCCTGGCATGTGAGCGAAGAAATGGATTACGGGAGACAGACAGCACATGAAAGAATCCAAGAATCCAACAAGCATAGCTAGGGGTGGGTTTTGGGGGGTGATATTTTTTCCAAAATAGCAAATTGTGGTGTTTTTATCCAAATTTTTACTGCAAATTGTACAAACTGCTCAATAAATAAGGGTGAATGGCTCTAAAAAGGCAACCAATTACTGGCAGACACACCCCAGCCCCAAATAACCGGCTAAAAAATTCCCAAGCTGCACTCTGATTGCTGCTTGGAGGGTAAAGAAACTGCCACTTACTACTTCCACATTCCATTAATGTCACCCCAGCATGCACTGTGAACTATGAACATGCATGTTCATGCAAGTTTAAGCAAGCTTCCTCCTGTTTCTGCCACTCCTCCTCCTGACTCCTTACTGAAAACTATTTCTGGATTCCTCAAAACTGTATCAAAAATAAACAGAAATGCTGTTATTTTTGTGAAATTGATCTAAATTTGCGGAAAACTGTCAACAATAAGCAAAAGCTGTGTTATTTTGAGATTTGATCTAAATTTTGTTTTATGAATGTTTTCAGTAGAAATTATCATTATTTAGCATTCTGTGTTGATCACCGAAAAGACCATCCCTAAGCGCAGCTAAGCACCTAAGCACCACATGGAATGTGGTAGCACAGCAGGTTAAACAGCTGCTGCTGGGCTTTCCGACCGGAAGGTTGGGAGTTCAAGACTGCATGACGGAGTGCGCTCCCGTTGCTTGTCCCAGCTCCTGCCAACCTAGCAGTTCCAAAGCACCTAAATGCAAGTAGATAAATAGGGACCACTTCGGTGGGAAGGGAACGGCGTTCCGTGCGCTACGGCGTAGAGTCATGCCGGCCACTTGACCACGGAAGCTTGTCCTCGGACAAAACGCCGGCTCTACAGGCTTTGAACCGGAGATGAGCACAGCCCCCTACAGTCAGTCACGACTAGACCTTCCAGGCGTGGGGAAACCTTTACTTTTTTAAGCATAGCTACTCCAAGCCTGGCTGCCAAATGATTTAAACCAGATGTGTCGAACATAAGGCCAGAAACAGCCCATGAAAGCCCTTTATGAGAATTGGGCTCTCCCAGCTCCACCATCAGATGCTCTCAGCTGCTGAGGTGCAAAGTGAGATGCGTTGGCAGAAGCAATGTTACTGGATCAGTCCATGTAGTACCCGGGCTCTCCCCACATCTTGAGGATAAAGATTTGGATATTTTCCATCATTTGTGGAGTTCTTAAGTGAGAACAAAGTGCTTCTTTCTGGTCATCACTCAAGTAATGACATCAGTTCCTGCTTAATGCTGTCACTTCCGGCCCTCGGCATATTTATGAGTTTTACCCCCCTCGGCTTAAACTGTACCAAAACAGCATCAGCTTATATATCTCAATTAAAAATGGCAGCTCTGTGATCTTGAACCAACTGAGGCAGGGAGGGGGGAGAAGCACGGAGGTTAATGTTGCACTCCCTGTTTTGTTTAAGAAAAAAAATACCTTAATGGAGGAGATCGCTAAACGTTTGCTGAGGGACACAGCTCTGCAGCACTGAGAAGGAAAAACTGGATTGTACATGCACAGCAGGTGCAAACGCATAATTAATCCCAGTATCAATGACTACAGGGAACATGAGTGTGAGTGGCAGGCAGTACAAGCCCTTTTGAGTGACTACTTAATAATTTGAAGGTGCAAAATCCTGTTACAGCCAGCAGCTCAGACGGGAACTAGGAGCAGGAGCCGGAACTGCCACCATCCCAGACATAACATCCCACTCAAGGGAGTCGCCATACTGAGGCACCCAAGTCCCACCTGAGAGAACCCCCCAGCTCTGAACTTTCTACTACCACCCGCACAGTGGCATCATCCAGGCGGAACGGCCCGGTACGCCGTTCCGCCAGTTCTGCGGACGGGTCCGGGCTGCGCCGCCTCTCCGGAGGACGGGTGAGCTGCTCCTGGGCCGGCCGGCCCTCCCTCCCTTGAGTCCCGAATCGCTCTGAAATGGAGGGATTCGGGCGCTGTGAGGCGCAGGGAGGCGTGGCAGTCCTCCGCCATAGGGGCGGAGGGCTGTCAATCATCTGGGCGTTCCAGTTCTTGGCGCGCCTGGATGACATCACTGCACCCCCAGGACCACAGGAGCGGGGCAACAATTAACCCTGTGTGGAGGCTCCATAACAAAAATATAGTTCTGGCCTGGCAGCCCAAGTTCCCCCTTGCCTCAGTCCTGCTAGAAGGCAGGCGCTGAAATCACTAAAACGCGATTCAGAGGAGGGCTTGCTGAGCTCCAAGAAGAGGCAAGGCTGCTGGGCCCACTGCAGAACTCATGTTTCCACTGGGTAATTGCTGGTACAACCATCCCCTTGCTAAACAGTGCTGGACAGCTCCCTTGATTGGCCTGGGCACCTTTGCTGAGTACCTGCTGCTGAGGACACTCAGTCCTCCTTGCAATTGCTCAGGATAGGTGGAAAAAGTCAGGGAGTGGGGATATCAGAAAGCCAGGAAGGAAGGGGGAATAGCAGGCTTATGTAGTGAATCTACAACTTTTCAATAGGAAGCAAGCCCTCCCCAAAATACTCCATCCCCCCAGGAACAGCAGCAGGCATCACAGCACTAAGTAAAATGCTAACTGGACAAAACAATCCTGAAATAGCAGGTCACCACTGGTTCCTCTCCATTTTTTTTCTTTTTGCCTGCACACACATGCTCTTGTGTGCACACGCGCACGCGCACACACAAACCAGTTTTACTATCTTTCTCCAAAACCAGGTTGAACATCAGAGGAGCTCCGCAATGCTTTGGAGAAAACTATATTCACTCCTGTTATCGCCACATTTCCAAAAGCAGCCGCGGCCCCTCCATCGCAATGCCTGTGGCTGGCAGAGATCGAAAGAGAACCCTGAGCAAGGCAGCGCATGCTTCAAAGACAAGGATTTGCACAGTGACTAAGAAGCCTAAAGGTGGGGGGGGGAGGCGAGGAAAGAGAAAAACGGCAGGTGGGGTGGGTGGGAAAACTACCCTGGAAATGTGTCAAAGAGAAGGCAGCAAAAAAACCAGATGTGCAACCAGCTCTAGGGAGAGAGAATATTAATAGGGCACACAGTCACGATTCCCGGCACATTCCTCCATTCCTCCAATGAAATTGTCATTCCTGAGAAAGATCCTTGCTGGGCCATGATGAGAAATGGCTTATTTGACCCCTCAGCCTGTCCCTCACAGAATCTGCTCCCTCCAGGGACTCAAATGTGCTGCTGCTGAAACAGTCCAGTCCCACTTGGCCAAAAACACCACACAAGTACAGTAGACAGTCAGCTGAGCACCACCCCAATAGTAAGACGTACCCACAGAGCTGCACATGGGCAGGGGCAGGCAAGGGAACAGGCAGGGGTGGCAACTATGCCCCCAAAGGAAGGCAGCAGGGGCCCCTTCCAAGGCACTAGGGTCTGAATGTCCCTTCCCCAAATAAAATGGGACCTTAGTGACTGACCCATGTCTCTTACCCCTGACAAGCCTGACCTTTTCAACCCACTGAAAAGCCCCTGCCTGTAGGGCCAGACCACAGCATGTTCTCTCTGTTGTAGTGTTCCATGGCAAGAACCATCCAATGCCCTTCGTCAAAATGCCAAAGAGTTTGCCCTTAAAGGGAAAGGGTGCTTGCTTATGCATCCATGCTTTCAAGTGTTAAGGAAAAAGGATCCCAGGAAGTACACCCAAAAGGCAAAAATAGATGTCTGATTTTCCATTAGCATGCTGATGAGAAGGAAACGAGAATGACTGCTAGAAGGTGCAGGGAGGAGGAAGAGGGGTGAGTAGCTCACCCAGACAGCATCCTCCACAAGCCCAGCTGTCAGGCTACATGTGTGCGGGAGGGCAGCCCATGCCAAACATAGCACATGAAAAAGGGCCTTTGGGGAGAAAATGCTCAGTGCAAAGTCAAAGAAGCCTTAGACAGGGTTGCCATGGCAATGCACAACAGCCCCTCCAGTGGTATCATCTAAATGATTTAAGAATAGGTACTCACTTTTGATTGGCACGTGTCGGGACCCTCCCACCGGAAGTGACGTCATAAGCCAGAAGTGATGTCGTGGCAGGAAGTAACATGAAAAAAGCCCTTTTTGAGGCCTCAGATGATTTTAAACTGACCCAACAGTTGCAACAGTATTCCACAGCATCCCCAGAACATGTTAAGGAGGCCTGGGCATCATGTTAAAACCCCAGAGCAACTCATTTTTCCGTGGCAAGGAAAGGAAAGGCTCCGCTCGCTGCCTGCCTGGCTCTGAGAACATGCAGGAAATTCAAACGTTGCAGACGGCGGAGTCGACAAGTGGGCGGGTGAATGGGCGGTGCCAGCTGTAATCCTAGAAACCGGTACTCGCGTACCCCCGCGTACCCCCTGCATGACATCACTGAGCCCCTCCCCTCCCCAGACCCACAAAAGCAGGAGCAAAGGAGAGCGGGCAGAGGTAGGCAAGCATCCCGGGGACTTTGCTCCAGTTAGGAGGACACACGTCAACACACGGTCAAGTCTGTCCCACACTGACGGGGGAATTCTGGGCTAGGACAGCACACAGCAAAACTTCTAGAGCAAACAAACAAACAAAAAACAACGGACAGCCCAGATGGATTTCTAGATTTGTAACCATTGCAGTTTGGCCGGAATTGTTCGCATGAAGTTTCAACAGTTCAGTTTCACCAAGTATCCATGCTAGTCCTGTGTCATTCCATGAAGAGGCTGCCTGCGTAAGAATCTGAGCTTAAAAAACACCACAAGAACTTAGACCTTATGGCCACGTGCCCAACGTCACTCCCCTCCTCTCCCAGGGGCAGCACCCCGGCCCCCATCACTCATCCGCTCCCACTCTGTGCAGTCAAAAAGGAAGCGAGTGGAAGAATGTGCGAGAGAGCGCGACGGTGGTGCACTAGCGAGTCAACTCCCTCCTCCTCCTCCTCCTCCTCCTTTCTGATTACAGAAAAGGAGGAGAGGCTCCCCTGCCAATCCACCACCTCGTCGGGGTCCAAGTCAGCCCTGAGACTGAACAGGGCCGGCTTTAAGCCAATTGGACCAATACTCGCCCGGGTCTTGTCAGATGCGCACACCACCATATTGCACGTTTCATAGCGAACCGCCACCATTTTAATCATCTTCTGAATTCTTAAAGTCAACAATGTTTGTTTATACAGTACAGCTTCTCTTTTGATTTTAAAAAAATACTACTTCCGCGGGCTCCAAACCATGAGACCACCACACTATGCTAAAAGCCCTCCCCAGTGATGCCTACCAATCTGCCACCTCTCTGTGTGCCTCTCTGGCCATAGGGACACTCTGGGCAGTCACATCTTTTGCCCCTTGGCCCAGCCAGCTTTGCAGCAGGATTTCCGGGCAGACGCGACTGCCCAGAGCATCCCTATGGCTGCATTCTGACCCCTCAACAACAACAACAACAGGTACTTATATATCGCTTTTCAACATGAAGTTCACAAAGCGGTTTACAGGCAAATAGTAATAATAATAAAATTAAATGGCTCCCTGTCCCAAAGGGGCTCACAATCTAAAAAAATGCAGAACACCACCAGCAACAGCCACTAGAAAAGACACTGTGCAGGGATGAATGGGGCCAATTGCTCTCCCCCTGCTAAATATAAGAGAAACACCACTTGAAAAAGTGCCTCTTGCCCAGTTAGCAGGGCTCCCTCCTCCCCAGGCCACCCTGCCCTCCCCCTGCACCATTCTACCCGCCCAGAAATGCCCCTGCTCTGGCCGACCAGCTGCCTGCACTACTGTGGACATCTTTTACAGCATGTTCGCCACAGTGCTTGGCAGACACAAGTGTCTTGCATCGGCAATAGGAAGGGTTGGGATTGTAAGGCTGCAATCCTATCCACATTTACATGCAAGTAAGCCCCATTGACTACAATGGGGTTTACTTCTGAGTATAGGCATAGGATTGGGTTCCATGCCTGCCTATTTAATCCCTACTGTCCTACCCAGGCCTTCCTTCCCCCGGCCATCTCCCTGCCCCTCAGCTACAAAGCTCAAAACACTGAGTTTGTAATATCTGCTTGTTTCATGCACATTATTTCGCTCTGTGTTTTACGCCGCCTTGATTTTGTTTTGCTGTTAATAATTAAACCCACTGTTAATCATGTGTGTTACATTCTTCCTTCACACTTTTTAAATTCCAATTGTCGTTTTTACTGCCCTTGGAACACTGGAAGGGTGAGATGTAAATAAAGTAAATCAGCTGTGCAAATTAAGCAAAACATATGCAAAATAAAGCTTGCTCCATCTATTATTCAGTGCGGATTGTGCGTTCCACGCTCGGCATTTGAGCCCTCTCGGTGCTGAATCGGCTGTCTTCTTAAAGCTCCAGAGCCAAGAAATCAATGGATGGAACTGTATTGATTCGAGTGGTCAGACGAGACTAGGCGGCTCACAAGCTCCAAGTCTCATTAGTTCTGAGGAAGGAGATGTCACACACATCGCATACGCACAGTGGAAATTAGACCAGTCCTGAGAACTAGGGCAACCGACCGGCTGAGCATTTCTCAAATATATAAAAAGCCACTCAATAGTTATCCCACATGCAGAAGAGACAGTTCCCCAAATAAACCACACTCTGGGCACGGCAATCTCCAATGTCTTTCTTCTCCCAGCACACTGACCTCTGTGGTCTTTGGCCTCTTGTGAAGTCACTTCCAGCTTCCGGGAGCGTCGTCCAGGTTATGCTGCTGTGCTTATAGGGAAACTGGCCGTAGTGATGAATTATCTGCCCTTCACTGGCTCCTAGAAAAGCAGAGCCGCCGAACAAGGACGAGTTTTTCCAGCAACAACTATGCTCCAAACTCCCACAGCACCCCTGCAGGGCTCTCACAGTACAGAAATGTGCCATGGCACACCAGTAGAAAAACTGCTGCTCTAGCACCACCCCCACTCCAAAACAGGGCTATACAGATGAAAGGCTTTGGCTACTATACATATACAGATGCAGGTCTGATTCTAAACAGCTGGATCACCACAGGCAGAAACCAGGTTTACGCTCTAACCCAGTGGGTATCCCCTAAGGCACCCCTTATTCCATAGACGTGAATGGCTGTGGGGTACTGCTGCAGAATAATTATTATATGGGGTCCTGCTTCAAACCTCAGACAGGGGAAGATGAGATCATGATCCCCAGGCGCTTTCCTTGGTGGAGGAGGGAGCACTACGTGGAGCTTCATTTCCACACTGGAGCTCCTGGGATTTGCAGCCCCATCCTAGCGAGGAAAACACAACTGATGAGAGTCCACATGCCTCACAACCATCCACCTCTACAATCACCTGCCCCAAGGAAAAAACGTATCCGGTCGCAGAAGTAGAGGGCACATGACTAGCCGGGTCACGGCTGGCTGCCCATATGCCCAGAGGCTCCATCCTCTGACCAGGGACCCTGCTGGCACCTCCGAGGCCACCCATATGGCCCAAAGAGGCCAGCCGGGCGGAGACACCCCACAGCTTACCAGGGAGGGCGAGTGTGGTGGGGCTCTCTCTCCTGGCAACTTGGACACTTGGATGGTGTCCCTCCCTCACCCCCACAGCCGAGTTTGGCTGCAGAGGAGAGGAGAGACCTGCTGCAACAACAAGAGTGACGAGGCTGGTGAGGAGGCACAGAGGTGGCGAGGCAGCCAGCTGGTGCAGTTGTTAGTTAGTCTGCAAGCCAACCCTGAAGGGGCCACAACCAGGGAAAAAGGAAGCTGGTAATGTAAACCCTTTCCCTGAGCATCTGAGGACAGAAAGGAGGGAGGCCACTTTTCCTGGACAGCCCCAGCCTCCTCCCTGGAGGAGCCAGAAAGCCCTAGAGGGCTTGATCCCAGAGGCAGACAATGAGCAATCTCACAATTGCACACAACTTCTCAGGGATTTGCACAAATGCTCAGGCACTTTGGATGCTCACACATTCCCTAGTCTCCCCCTTCTTCCACCAGGAAAACCACACCTGCTTCACCGACCCCAGGCCTCAGGTAAGCGCAAGGAGGGACCGCTCCATTCATGGGGGGGGGGGAGAGAGGGAGAGAGAGAAACATGCTTTTCCCAAAGCTATGCCACCAGCAACCCCAGGAAGCAAAGACAGTGATACCCCAGGAGGTCCACAATCCTCTCCCTGGAAACCCACTAGATTACAGTGTGCTTTAAAAAAACACCACCATCTGCTTGGCTTGGGAGTGAAAATAAGAGAAAATACTGCAGAGCTTTGCCCGCGTTGTTTCTACAACAGGCAAAAGGAACAATCTGAGTTGCACAGACTGGGGTCTATGGTAACGAAAGCGACTGCAAGAGGTTCACTCCTTCATCTGCCCAGGGAGCAGACGTCAGTTTTGAGACTTGCATTCCAGTCACTGGGTGTTCTCAGCTCAATCCTATATTCGCACTGGCAATGGGCTTTGATCTGAGAGCTGGTGTTGATCAACAGAGCTGCAAATCAAGGCACATACGCATTCGAATCTAGCCTCTGCAGAAGATACACGAGGTGGATTTACAGCGGTAATGTGGGGGATACAGGTGCTTATTTTAACACAATGGTTCTCAACGTTTTTAGCACTGGGACCCACTTTTTAGAAAGTCAATCTGTCTGGGACCCACTGGAAAAGACCTTCAACCACGCACGTGGGGGGAGGAAGAGCTGCTCGGCTACTGTCCCCTCCCCCACCTTGCGTTTCACGGCAAGCAGCTATTGGCGGGAAGCGAAGGAGGGAAGGTCCTGGCACACTGTTCAAAGGCAGTGCACGGCTTCTCCCAGCTTCTTTGTTCTCACACAGCGACAGAGTTTTGGTGCGCACCAGCACTGGACCCTCCTTGCAGCCTAAGGGGCTGGGGTGGATTTGTTATTTTCCCTTTGGGGCGTTGGGGCAAGCAACCAGCAGCCGCGTCAGGGGCGCGTCAGGGGCTGAGTGGGTTACTTGGCTGATGCTCACCTTCCTCAGACTCCATGCATAATGGCGGGGCAAGCTTCAGCTGCTCAGCAGGAGGCACAGGACTCCTGGGGAGCTTTGCACATGCTGAGATACGGAGCAAACGTGTGGCGGGCTCTTCTCATTTTCGTGGCTTCGTTGGAAGCAAACAATGCAGGACAAAGCAGACGATGCTCCCCAACACTTACCTGAGTGTTGGGGAGCAGTGTAGGAACTGTGATCAGGCCAGAGGGGTCTTTCAGTGGTGCCTTGGGGTGGAGGCGAAACCCTGCAGGTGCCTTGGGGTTAGGTGCCTTGCAGGTGCCTGGTGTGGCAGGTGCCTTGCAGGTGCCTTGCAGGTGCCTGGTGTGGCAGGACAGTGTGGGACAGGGAGGAGAAATAGGGATCCAGTGTCTATCCTTAGGTAAGCAACAGGCCAGGGTAAGGCCAGTGCTGGTCCCCTGAGACTAACCAGATAGGGGTATGGCCTGGCTTGACCCCAGGATGGAATTGGGACACCCACCTTCGTGGTTACCTGGCTCAAGGTGGGCAGAGCAATTCAGCTTCCTTGACCCCATTTCCAGAGGTGGGTAATGATGAACCTGGGGGAGCCTGTTTGACAAGGCCAGGTCCTGATCCAAGGTGGGTCACCCAGTGGAGGACTCAGACACGTCAACTGTCTCCTCCGAGTTAGGTGCCTGCATTAAAGGGGGTGGAGCCAGTGGTGGCATTCAGCCGGTACGCTGGGCAGGAGGAACGGGTGAGCAGCAGATCGCCCGTAGCTTTCCTCTCCGTTTCGCCGTCTTCCCCACCGAAGACGGCGAAACGGAGCGGAAAGCTATGGGCGAGCTGCCGCTCACCCGTTCCTCCCGCCCAGTGTACCAGCTGAATGCCGCCGCTGGATGGAGCATAATCAGGACCCGTTGCGTTTTGCCAATTACTGCTCAACTGTGTACGTCAATAAAGCATGGCCCTGTTTTCAACCAAACGTTCTGTGTCATGCGGGTTTGAGGGGGATACCTGGGCAAGTGATGGCATGGCTGGAAGTGCCGTCATTGTGATGCCAGAGCCTGCGGCTTTCCTGAGAATGCAGCAATCGGTTGGGTTATGTCTCAGCCATTCTCCAACAGTAAAGTGAGTCAGAAAAAAAAAGCCTATTTACAACCTTGACACAAGCAAATAGCCACACAGCCTCCCCCTTTCCAGTGTCCCATCTTCCCAGATTTTCAATGATGGCTGCCATAGGTGCTGTGTGCCCACCTGAAATAGGCTTACGGCCCACAGTTTGAGAAACACTGCTTTAAAAGATTGTTTACTTTACAAGTAACGTAAAGATAATACATATGAAGTGATTTGAAAACACTATAAAACCATTAAGAGTTTTTACATTACTGTAGTTTTCTCCCCTGCCCCATATCCATGGGTGATACACGCCAAGACCTACTGCATATTCCCAAAACTGCAGATAGTAGCAAATCCTACATATAAATTCATTTTTTGTTTACATAAATACCAATGATAATGTTATTTTCACAGTGAAATAATGCAACAACGAATTTGGACAGTGCGAACACTAGGGGCTAAATCTTTTTCGTTCCTGTCTCACTAATGCTTGTTAGTGAGTAATATAAAGCGAGTCAGTGCAGGTACAGAGGACAAAGAGAGGTAAGTCATGACCAGGGAAGTCATGGCAGGAAGGCTTCACCATGCAACTCAGAATGAGCACAATTTGGAACTTGCAAATTATTTATTTTTGGAACTTTCCATTGCATATTTTGGGCCCTGGTGAGCCACAGATAATTGAACCCGTGGAAACAGAATCTGCAGATATGGGGATTATGCAACACTGGCACTGTCCAAAAGAAGACTAAGGTTTATTTTTCTTCTCTCCACCATCACGGGCAACACCCTCTGCAAAACCCCTTCCAATACCCAATTACAACTTTTTATTTATTTCACCAGGGGTTCCACAGTGGGCATGATTTCCCCTCACTGAATCTATTTACATTTCTCTGCTCTTGCACTTTGCTTTTTGCAATGTTTTAATTCTGTTAGCAATGTATAAGTTCATATTGGATGGCTAGTTGAGTAATATTGCTACTACAGTTGCCTTGGGAGCCAAAAGAAGGGATTTAACCGAATCAAATCTCCGTTGATAGTCCAAAGCACAAATAGAAATACAGAAATTAAGTAATCAGCACTGAGGATAAAAATGTTGCATTCCAATCCATTCTTGAACGTTTATTGCATCGTTATGATGTTCTCACCCTACATCACAATTGGGGAGTGGAACAAAATTTTAGTTTGCTCAGAAAAGCAAGAACTCCACCAGCCCAAATGGTTGTGAAAGGAAATTTAGCTGGAGAAGCAAATCCCTGCCCCAAGAAGTTTCCAGTCTAAATACCGATATAATAGCAGTTGGCAAAGAGAAGATTCACTTGAGAAGAGATAGTCATTGAGATAGTCCAACCGTTTCCAAACATTTTAGCACCATGCTTCACCTCGTCCTCCGTGGTCACAAAGCAGTAGCACCCCAAAACCTTACTGGGAGCCCCCAGAGGCAGTGTTTGGGTTGCGCCGGACCCACAACCCGCTCCGTTGACCTCCATGGGCCCCAGAACACTCCACAGAAGCAACTCACTAGGAAGCTTCTAGGGGCTCCCAATAAGGCAGTGGTTCCCAAACATTTTCGAATGGCAGCTCCCTTGATTTCCTAGACCGCTGGCCACAACTCTCTATCAGGGCTACTATCGTATACATTGTATAGGATAGTGGGTTTTTGAAAGGATTCTGCAGCTCCCCTCGCCAGGGAGCCATGGCTCGCAGTTTGGAAACCACTGCAATAAGGCCTTGCAATGCTACAGAGAGCATCTCATTGCAGCCCAGCACATGTGGGGTCATGATCTGCCAGTAGATTGCAACCCAAAGTTTGGGAAATGCCAAGATATTCACTTGAACAAAGGCAAGCTATGCTCCCCATTTCAGAAGAGCAAAAAGAGGCCACTGTACAGAAAGGCATCTTCAACAAGGAAGGTGGCACTCACCAAAGAAACATGTTAATTTCAGAAATTACCTCCTACTGGGAATTGTAGAGCAGAGAATCAGGCAATCAGAAAGAGACTCTCTTTGGCGTACTCCTCTGCCTATAGTCCTAGAAGGCCAACAAGGGCCACAGGCGACTTTCCACAGCATAGGAGGGTTCTTTGAGGTCAAGCATCTCCCTCCACTGTGCGCACAAATCCACCCACCCTTTTATAGTCTGTTGACTGTAGTCAACAGATTGCTTTATGGAGGAGAAGACAACTCTCCTTGAACAGACATTTATGCACAAATTCACACTCAAAAAGCTGAGCACGCGATAATGGAAGATACTCCAAGGCACATGTACATCATTTCTGTGCCCCTGCCACCCGCACTCCTTACACAACAAGGCTATGTTCACTTGTTCAGTTACTCGCACATCAGCCCAGCTGCAGTAGGGAGCAGGGAATGAAGGTGTGGTGCCACAGGCTTCACAGAAAAGGAGGGTTTGAAGAAGAGATGTGAAGGGAGGAATTGCACAGCTGAAATGTGTTGCAGGTGACAAAAAAGGAAAATGGATGGACATGCTGGAAGAAGGCCTTTGGATGGTTGAAGATGGAGATGCTGGAAGAGCAAAGATTATGGACAGGAATGCAAGGCATAGGGAAAATATTTATATCCCACCTCTCAAAAAAAGGGGGGCAATTTGGGTTACCTCAGCTAGAAACCATTCAAGGGATACTGCCACTTCCCCCCCATCTTGCCAGTTGAGAGCACACATTAAAAGGAGTTGCCCACCAGCATCCCAGGAAGACCAGAGACCACGTGGTGAGCAACAGGCTTGCGAATGCCTCCTGAAGGAGGCCAGGGTAACTTTCACCGCCAATTGTCATTCTAACCGGCTCCTTGACAACCGGCCCCGGCTCAGCCCATCATGTCGGATTCTTGGCCGTGATGCTGTGCTGTTGCTAGGCATGGTTGCTAGGCAAAGGCACACAGGCAATTGCTGCCATTCCCCTGCAGGCCCAGTTTTGCCTTGTGTAGTTTATTTTAAAAGCCAGCGCTTGGTGGGTAAGCCACAAAGATTTTGTCAAGGGGGTCGACAATGACAAAGGGGCAGGGAAGGGCGACTTAACCAGCGGCCAGTGACAGAAAGGCTCCCAGTGAACCCGGCCTCCCATTCCAAAATACTGTCGCTCAGGCCGGCTGCCTCTTTTTTGCCTTTGCGGCACCCGGATCATCAGTATTCAGAAACACAAATCGCAGTCTGGTTGGTACCACAAGGCTTTTGTGTAGGGAGTGAAGAGGGTGTCAATGCCGAGTCTCAATCAGGGACTGGGTGAAAAGCCGAGAGAGCCATGAATCAGATCTGCCCATTCGAAGGCACATGAATAGCCCAGAGCATAGTCAGCAAAGCATCAGCCACCTCGCAGCGGAGTGAAGAGCTAACATCGAAAGTACCTTTTGAACCCAACTGGAGGATGCACACTTTGCTCACAAGCGCGGGGTGTGCTGGGAAAGTGAGATGATTCAGGCCAAACTTGGTGTTCTGCTCAATGCTTAATACAGCCCTGTATTGTCTGGGTTGGGAGGGGGGTGAATAGTTCAGAGCAGAACCGTGGAGAGGGGAAGGGGAGGGCTTTAGCACATCACCCACTGTGCAATCCAGATTCCAAAAACCTCCTCTGTTGCTGTGCCATTTTACTGGAAAAACCTGAACCCCTTCCTCTGTGTTTCAATGAAAGGTTCTTTTTCGCAATAAAACCAGCACAGGGGACGCCATCAGGATCAGAACAATGGCCAAGTGCTAAAGGCCCCCTAAAACCCACAATGGTTTCAATCTTCATCCGGCCCCTGACACACTATTTACAAAACCACAAGGCTCTGCTATGCACTCATTGCAACATTCAGTTTGGCCCTTTTGAAGCCCTCTCATACCACGCAGGTTCTTAGATGCATCCCAAACTGTTCCTTTGACTCTTTGAAGCCTCAGAGATCTTCCAAGCACTGTTGAACTGAAATCTTCCAATTTGCAGCTACTGGGAATCAGGCCTGGAAAATGTGCCCCACCACCACCTGAAGGCATCTGCTCCCTCAAATGTCCCCCCTTCCCATTCTCCCTTGCTCCTCCTTGCACCTGCAACTACATCCCAGAATGCTCTCCTTGTTTCCTTGAAATCATGTCAAAGCGTACTTTTTCTGCAAAGTCTATGGTCCAAACCCAGTCCAACAGTTCCCAAACTTAAGTAGTTATGGCACCCTTCTTTCTCCAGGCACTGCCATCTTGGATCACAAGAACTCGGGTGATCCAAGATGGCGGCACCCAGGCGAGCCACGGAAAAGACATCCTGCAGGTTTGCTGTGGTGCTGTCAGGCAGCAAAGCACAGTTTGTTAACCACCCATGCTACACTGTAACTAAGCCCAAGTTAACAGCACATGATAAATAATTGCACATTCTTTCTCCGTACCTGCTTTCCTCCTCTTGCTTCCCTTCAGGACAGAGACCTTTTTCAGACTGTGAAAAGAGGATGGCGCTAAGAACAGGAATACAGCTGACCTATGGCCTCTCTTTGTGTATGGCATAATTGCAAAGAGTCATGGTGGATCTGCTGTGCATCCCACACAGAGATACATATCTGCAGTTCTGAAAAAGACGTCTTCGACTCTTCTGGGGCCAGGAGTGAAAGGGTGCTTGTGAAGTGTGTGTGGTTTTTTAATGCTTTAAAGCTTTTTGCAACCCCCCAAAAATTGGCTTGCACCCCACTGTTGGGTCCTCACCCACAGTTGGGGAACCACAGCTTTAAAACACACCTAGCCACAGGGAGCTCTTCACTGGCCTCGGCTTTCTCCAGCACAGCCTCAGATACTGTATACGGCTTCCACAAGCAAGGTTATGCACCAAATAAAACATAAGAATAAGACAACGGATGCCACAGGAGACAACTGAGTAACGCGAGCTGGGTTTCCCAGCTATTTACAACAAATGCAGACAAGGGTGGGGGAGAGAGGACCAACAAAGAGAATAGCATTGCTTTATCTGTACTGATCAGGCTATCATTTCAGATCAGAGCTAACAGAGAGCTGAAGGAGCATCCAACACAATGCCCAGAAGCCCAGATTCTCCTTTGCAACACATCTTTGTACAACTGCAGAAGCACAGAGAAGAAAGTCTACACCCATCCTTTGCTGCAAGTACAACCAGCTGTGCAATGATTTGGGGGTGGGGGGGGGAGAAGGAGACTGACAGCCTGAGAAGGAAAATGATGATATCCTTAGAAAAAGGAGGCAAATTTTGCTTCCCAGGAGCCACACTTAAAACTCAGTGCGCCTATTAAGACAGGTAAGCTCTGTGGGGCAGCAACACCAGATAGTCTCAGAACACACAGCATTAAAAGACAGGAGTGAAAGGAGGCCAGGAAGGGGCACCTCCACTAACTAGCAGTCCTGATAAATTGCCCTTGTGCCTGACGAGAAGGCATGACTGGCATATGAAAGATATGCAGGCAGGGAGTGTGAGAGGGGGAGGCAGCAGCCCTCAAACTTGTCACATGCCCAGCTGCACAAAAGTGGCGGGGGGGCTGCAAGGCAGACAATGCCCCAGCCAGAAAAGACACTCCAGCCAACCTGCTACGTGAATGGGCCATGGCAAGACTTTATAGGACTTGCTGGCTGTCCACTGTGACCAACTGCCTATGGCTTCCCTTGAATGGCACAGGAGTCTTCCTAAGGACGCCGTGAAAGACACTGGGAGGGAAGTGACTTGATGTGCTCTCGCGGCAGCAGCCAAGAGAGCAGGCCAGTGAAGGTGCAAGTTGCAGAGGAACAGGGATCAGTCCCTATTCTTCCAATCCCTGCCTTTACCTTTGTCATCATGGGGGGCCCTCATTATCCACAGTGGTTCTGTTCCAGGAACCCCATGGATAAGGAAACCTGCGGATGTTCAAAATGGCAAGTTCCAGGGCCACCCAACTCCCTGAACCCAACTGGAGCTGGGTTGTGGAGGGTTTTTTGAGGCCCACAGAGGCTGCACACCTGAACGGGCGAAAAAAGCAAGATCTGGTTCTCACCAAAACCCAGAAGTTGTTTCCCCTGCCCCGTTTCAGTCATTTTTAGGCCACACGCAGTCAGGCACAGCCTCAGTCTTTGGGCCTCAGAAAACTCTCCAGGCAAGGGTTCAGAGGGCCCAGGTAGGCCAACACCTTCCCAATTTGCAGATGCTGAACCTGTGCAGGCCCACCTGCCTTTTGAGGGAGATGCTAGAGATTTCTTTTTTTTTAAGCCCATGAATATGCCAGACTCTGTGTAGGCCCAAGAATTCCCAGCACCTGAGCCAACATATCAAATAACGTCCCCCTTACCTGGCAACCCTCCAGCTGCTGTGACACAACCCCCTCTAGACCAGCCATTTTGACCACTGTCCTGCAGCACATTGGGGTGCATGAAATTAAGGTGACCAACTTTTTTAAAATGAAAAGGAGGACACAAATACATTGAAGAAAAAAATATCATAAATAAAAGAAACACTGTATTCATTGCAACAATAATACACTATAATATGATAAATGCATAATAAAAACATGTGTAACATTTTATATTGTAATTATGCTTACATGCCAACAGGGTTGTATAAACTTGTAAATAAAATTATACATATTTGGAAATTATTAGATAATGAATTACTAAAACATGAATTGTGCTTACCTGTGTATGATTGAATATTCACTGAAAGAAAGAAATAATTACCATGAGTCTACTGCGTGTATATGTGCCATGTCGTGTTTCGGTAAGAAGTAAACAAAGCCACTTGTGCGCGGCGCTCTCTCTCAAGGTCTCCCGTGCGGAGCGCATGCATCTCATAATGGCATCTCGCCGCACTGTACCAAGCGTAAATCACAGGCTCATATGCCCTCTAATCAGTTCCGGGCCCCTATGAGTCTGTGATTTTTTCAGCAGCGTGTGACCTTAAGCACAACAAGGCTCACAACTACTGCTACTAGTCCGGGCCCAAAGTTAAGAATTCCCCAGGTTATACAAGTCCCAACTACAGGGACTTTTTCCAATGTGTAACTTAAAATTGGGTACGCGTGCCACTTTAGCCACTGAATCTTATCCGGTTCCAAAGACAACCTAGTAAATTTAATTGTAATTTATTGATAAACAAGGGTTACACAACTAAGAATAGAAAGCATTCTAGAACTAACAGAGACACCTGATAAAACAAATAAAACTAGGCTCCTATCACTGACTAGGCCCTAGTTGTTCACCTTGTTCCTCAGACAGCAATTCCAGTCTTGCAAAGGGAAGTCTGCAGGTTTGCAAGCTTTATCAGCTCTGATGATCTTCTTGGAGGATGATCTGGATAGGAGGAGTCTTGCAGTTTAGAAGGTCTTGATGGTGGTTGTGCGGCCACACCCCGCAGGCTCAATCAATTAGCCTATCAGGGTAAAGGGGCCCTCCCCTGTTTTCAGCACTAGCTACATGTAACCTTTCTGAATAGCTTGCATTCCTGACCCCAGCTAAAACTTCACACCTTTTGCAAACAACCAATGAAATAAGCTCTCTCAATCCTGCTTGTCTTACAATTCTTTCAAAATAAAGTCAAGCCAGGGCCTAGCTTTTTCTTGTTTGCTCTTTACACCGAGCCCTGACGAATCGTCATGTCAAATACAAATACGTCACATCACACGCAACGGATCGGATCGGCACCGATCGAATACGGAGATTTACAGATTAGTCTTCAAATATCAAAAAGGAGGACATGAAGGAGGACACTTTTCAAGGGAGGACAGAACTTACAAAAGGAGGACTGTCCTCCCTAAAGGAGGACGGTTGGTCACCTTAATGAAATGGTCTGCAGGGTGCCGGAGGAGTTTGGGAGAGAGCCATTTTTTAGTAGGGTCACTGGGGGCTGTGAGTCACCGCCTCACAATGCCATTTACAAATCTCTCAGGTGGCACAAGCAGGCTGACACCAAGCTAAGAGGGAATCAGGCAAGGAAACACAGGCACCTGGATAGTAACACGGTTAAATTACCAGGAGATCTTAAGAACATAAGCAGAGTCCCGCTGGATTAGGCCAAGGGCCCAACTAGTCCACCTTCCTGGATCTTACAATGGCACACCAGATGCCTCGGGGAGCACAAGAGACAACAAGATGTCTGCATCCTCTTGCCACTCGTTTGCAATGGGCATTCTGAGGTAGTTTACTTCTAGAATTAGGACACTGCATATATCCATCATGGCTTCTAATTTATGATGGACATTTCCTCCATCAATCTGTCCAATCTCCTTTTAAAGATATCTAGGTTTTCAAATGCCATCAAAACATCCTGTGACAAGGAGTTTCACAGATTAATTACACACATTAATTACACTTTCAAGAAATTAATGTGTTTTTTTCAGTCTGTTCTAAAACCCAAGAGTTTTTAGGGTGGGTAGACCTATGCCAACACCTGGGATAACAATACAACAACAACAACAACAACAACAACAACAACAACAACAACAGTTTCAGCCCAAAGGGGGTGACACCACACAAGCCAGGCAGCTCCTCATTCTAATCACAGCTGCTCTCAACACCCACCACTCCTTAAGCACACAAAACCAAATCTGCATCTCAACTGCTGCGTCACCGAAGCCCTGCACTGCAGAGCCGAGACTGAGCAAGTGCCACCAGCGTCCATTCTCACCCTCGCATCTTAATTGGGACAGCTGGCACAGGAAGTGATCACACAATGCACAGCAGCCCATGGGATTTGCTCACGCGCGTGTGCAGCCACCAGGACAATCTGAAGCCCCATACCAGCCACACAAATGCAATTGTGACGCTTCCATCCCTGTAGGAACTAGGCCAAAGGTGCCTCCCTTTCTCCAACCAACTGGCAAACCGAGAAAATAGCTCCCCATGCTTCAGCCACAGCAGTGTCTTCTCTGGGGACATCATTTCCCCTGCTCAAAAACGTTCCCTCTCAAGCCCATCTCTTAATCAGCTCCGATGGGTCCCTGAGCATCGCGTCTCCATCCTGCCGCACAGTCCTTGTCAGTGTAATGACACCCCCGCCACTTGCACATCTGTTTCGCGTCTCCAGGGGACTCCACGGCATTAACCAATTAACGCTGATTCTTCCCCTGCTCTCTTCAGTGCACCAACTCGGGCTCCTTGGGGGTCCTATTTCTCTTTTCTGTTTCTCAGTCGTTTGTGACTCCTTTCATTTCACAGAACTGGGGTCAATTTTTTATTCAGGAGTTAGGCAGGTTTGTGTGGGGTGTGCACGTGCTCCTTGTCAGTCACAAATCTCTGGATCCCAAATGTATGGTTCAAAAGAAAGGTTTATTGTCATATTTGCAAATATGGGTGGCATGCACATATCAAAACAGAACAAGCTGCATACCACACTTTGCACAAAATGGGTACAACAATTTATACTACTGAGGCGGAGCTTCTTCTTGTATTTTCATTGGTTATTGTTTAGCCACCTGGTAGCACTCATGCAGAATAATTTACTTCCCCCTCCCTTCTTCCTTCACATGTACGTCCCTCCTTTGCACATGCTTTTACCCAGGATGCCTAGGGATGGCTATTACGCTGACTCAATGCAAGTTTCACCCAAGGTTACAGCTGTGTTTTGGTCCTGGGAAATAAGCTGAATGTATCAGTTTAGGAATACACACACTTTTACCAGTCAGGCCTTGCCTGTGCCTAAAACACCATTAACCACCTCTTTGCTCTTTGCTCTAGAAAGAGAACAGTAGGCCTTATATTTTAGTGTTGAGGTTCAAAGTCACCATGGGTTTATATTACAATTGATTCATATCCTACATCCTCAATGTCCGGTTTTCCTTCACACGCAAGACGCAAGGGCGATGTCACAAAATAGCTTCCATGGTGACCACAAGACAGGAAGACCTTGAATTTGGAGATTTCAGAACTGGGGGTCCAAAACAAATGTAGGCCTCTACAAGGCTGGCAGCCACAAGGCCTGACAGTTGCCTGAAGAGTCCCCTCCACACACCCTCTCCGTATCTGTAGCCCCAGGTCCTTGTACACCAGGCATCCCATGCAAGAAAAACCTGGTTCAAACACTTCCTGGCTGGCGATTATTCTTGGTATGGAAGTGGACCAAAGAGAGGACGTGACTCTGTAGGATGTACCTGTGTTTTTAGACATACCTGCAGGTTTCAATTTACATTTGCTGCTTTATTTTTATGAGACCGTTTCATTGTCAATTTCTGCTTTTAAGTTTTGTTTCTAAGCTGCTTTTAGCTTAAGGGAGAAATGGGGTAGAAACTCATTAAATGAGTTAATTTGTGGGCTTTTGTGGGCATGTTCGTCATGTATTATTGTACACTGCAACACTTGGCATTGCATAGCTCTGAGTGTGCGATGCACTTCACAGGTATTTGTCTTGATGCTGTCCTTACAAGCACCTTGTAAGGCAAGAACTGCTAGGCCTATATTACAGATGGGAAGACTGAGGCATAGAGGAAGCAGCTTGCCCAAGGCCAATTAGGGAGAATTCATGGCAAGATTCAATTCAGGAAAGTTCTGATTTTCAGCTCAGTCACTTGGGCCGCAATCCTATTTTTTATATTTAATAATATTTATATTACTCCCACTTACTTGGGAGTAAGCCCCAGTGAACACAGGAGGAATTACCTCCAAGTCACCACGTATAGGATTGCACTATTAAGCCACTGCACAATACCAGCTCTTAATACAGCAGCCCTCTCGTATATGCGGACGCAGCAAACACTTCGTTTGCCCACAGGCAGCAGAGGAAACTTTGGCCAACCAGGAGAACGCTAGACTTGGAGTCACTAGAGGAACTCTAGAGAAAGGAACAGGGAGAAGGCTAACAGGAAGTGGACAGAAGAAGAAGTAGGCAGATATTAAGAACACTACATTTGACTTCCTGTTAGTATTCTCACTGTCTCCACCTCTAGTGGAGGGGTTCCCAAACTCCTACGAGGGAGTTGGAACCCATGCAAGTCTCTGCAGGGCAGGGGAAAGGCAGCAACACAATCCCCAGGATCCTGCAGCCCTAGGCAAAGTGACTTTTTTTAGGTTTACCCCTGGCAGCGCTGGCATCCTGGTTGTGTGGGGAGCCCGGGGGGGGGGGTCCCCAGCAAAATTCCTCAGGTCAGGAATGTGTTTAAAATTATATCGCTATTTTCAGTTTCGCAATCACAGAACAGAAGTGGGTCACGATCATGTTGCAAATGCATCCGTGTCTTGGAGAGCCCTGCGGGGGCTCCCTACACACCGCAGAGACCAGCACTGCAAGTGCTTCACAACCCACCACTCTAGGAATCCCTGTCCTAGCAGCTGCAACTCCAGCATTCCACACTATCCTATTCCTTTTCCAAAGGACTTCCTCTGCTGTCCACTTAGAATCATAGAGTTGGAAGGTCATCTAGTCCAACCCCCTGCCTGTAGCAGGAAACCCTCCTAGAGCATCTCCAGCAGGTGCCTGTCAAGCCTCTGCTTGAAGGTCTCCAGTGAGGGAGAATCCACCACCTCCCTTGGCAGACTATTCCACTGTTGAACCGCCCTTAGTGTCAAGAAATTCTTCCTGACGTCCAGCCGGAATCTCCTCTCTTGTAGTTTGTACCCCTTGGACCTAATCCTACTGTCAAGGGCAGATGAGAACAGATTTGTCCCTTCTTCCTTATGACAGCCCTTCAGATATTTGAAGAGTTCCAGTCTATCAGATTCCCTCTCAGTCTTCTCTTCTCCAAGCTAAACATACCCAGTTCCCTCAACCTTTCCTCACAGGACTTGTTTTCCAGCCCCCTGATCATCTTTGTTGCTCTTCTCTGAACCTGCTCCAATTTAATCACATCTTTCTTGAATTGAAGTGCCCAGAACTGAACACAGTACTCCAGGTGAGGTCGCACCAGTGCAGAGTAAAGCGGAACCACAACGTCTTGTGATTTGGACGCTATGGTTCTATTAATGCAGGCTAAAATGGCATAAGCCTTCTTTGCAGCTGTATCACGCTGCTGACTTATGTTTATCTTGTGGTCCACTGCAACTCCAAGATCCTTCTTGCACGTTGTGCTGCCAAGCCAGGTTTCCCCCATTCTATACCTGTGTCTTTGGTTATTTTTGCCCAGGTGCAGAACCTTGCATTTGTCCCTGTTGAACTTCATCTTATTCTTTTCAGCCCAGTATTCCATCTTGTCAAGGTCCTCCTGAAGGCTTTTACTGTCTTCTGTTGTGTTTGCTCCTCCTCCCAGTTTTGTGTCATCCGCAAATTTGATTAGGTCCCCTTGTAGCCCTTCATCCAGGTCATTGATGAAGATGTTAAAGAGAACCGTGCCCAAGACAGAGCCCTGGGGCACGCCACTTGAAACTGCCTTCCAGGTCAAAGCAAAGCCATTGGCAATCACTCTTTGTGTACGATTATCCAACCAGTTGCGGTTGATACAACACTTCCTATTAGTGTTGCACTCAGGACTCATCTCTTTTTGAAGCCTCACTGAGTAGTGCCCAGAATGCTTTGTGGCAAAACAGTAAGTAAGTAGTAGTAGTAGTAGTAGTAGTAGTAGTAATAATAATAATACATTTATTTATATACCGCCTTCCTTAATATCACTAGATTTCTCTAATGATTGAACTCAAGGCGGTTTACATAGGCAGACTTTCTCACAAACCCGAAGGTTTTTACAATTTACAGAATGTTCTATCTTCCAAGAACAACACTCCTACAGATCTTTCTTTCTGGATTTAGCCTTCTTTCTTTAGCCACCCGTCTGTCGTCTGCTGGCTGATGAGGCTTCCCTGCTGCCACCAGAGATGCAGCTGATTTCAGCACACTCCTCCTCCCACGAGGCAGCTGAAACTCAGCTTTTAATCAGCCGCACTTTCCAAGGTCTGCTGCTCGCAGAGACTTCCGGCAGTCCCGAGCTCACGACCTTGAGATCTTCAGGTGTTATCTTCGGGCAGACGGAGGCATTAACCCTCTCGGCTAAATCTTCTGCCTGAACTTCCATCCAACTGTCCAAAACCTGCTCCAAATCCACTTTGGCAACACCCTCCCTCTCCCCCCCTCTACTGACAGAATGGGGAAGACAAAAAAGCAAGCCTCCCTTTGCTCTCGACACACCATTCACAATTTTATAAACCTCCATCGTGTCCCTCCAGACCCGGACTGCTTTGTAACACACAGGACACTTATTTAAATCCGGGTCGACATCCTCCTCCTTGCAGCTGATGTGGTCTCTCCAGCTGCTCTACATCCTCACAAGAGCCCCCTCTCCACCCCCTCCCATTTTCACAGCTAAGCGAAGTCATTTTCTTCAACAGGCCAGTTGGAAGAACTCTGCCTACGACTAACATTTTGCATGCCATGGTTATAAAACAAGCACTATTTACTACACATTTCCTTAACAGATTTAAACTGTTCCAGGCATTTTTTTGTCCCCTGCAATTTCCACCACATGATATTTAAGGATAATCTGAGCTTCTGTTTAAGAAGAAAAAGAATTTCCCTGCTTGTTTCAGTGTACAGCCCTCAGTTTCTGGAGTGTATGACTGTCCACCCAAATAATGTTCCTTTTTTTAGTATAGTTGATTAATTCTCTATTTTTTTAAACCAGCTTTAATTAAATGCTTGCATTGTTATCAGGACTTTCAATATGTGGCTTTTTGAGAGCATTAAAAGGAACTGAGAGATGACATGGTGCGTGGATTCAGTCATCAAACTGCAAATGCATTTCAGCTGTTGTGAACATCAGGTCTTTTAGAACAGCCTTCTCCATTTCTCTCCATTCAGGAACAACTTTTACAAACCTCACTGGAATTCTCTAAGTAATGCAGCTTTATTGTTGCCATTCTGCAAAATGGTGCTTAACTTTAATGAAAACAACCCCCGATGAGCCTGCCCGCCAGATGTCCAGCATCCACAGTCATCAGCATTTAACCTCTGCAAAAATGGATGCGGAGGAAAGACAATATAGGGACCTTCACAATATGCCATGAAATATGCATTGCATTCTGATTAAGGAGATGGCAAGTTTGGAAAATGAGTACAGCCCCGTATATGCATTCTGAGGAAATAAACTGACCGTCATAAGTGTGCAGATGGACAAGCAAATATGCATTAGTATGCATTAGTAATATGCATTTAGTACCTGGTGGGTGAATTACAGGCAGAGTCTCCCCAATCCCATTCCCTTCCATTCTCCCTTCCAGAGAATGGGTCCCTGCCCCAACTCGCTTACAATCTATAATTCAACCCAGGTGTGAGAAAGAAAGGGAAGAGAAATGCAAGGGAGACAGAAGAAGGATATGTGATTGTTTCAGTCATACATCCTTAGCGTTGGGCATCATACAGCAGAGCACATTCTCAAGCACATTTCGGTCTCCAAAGCCCTTTGACACTCCTGAAAGGAGACCTTAAGAGCCCTGCCTGATGCACGTACAGAGTTTCCAAGAGCCTCAGAGCACTGGCAAGTGTGTGGCATGGCACAGATCCAAGCCCAATGCTGAATAGATGGCGAAGAGCTGAAACAGGAGGGAAATAAGGAAGCAGAGCCATGAACAGGAGAGGCAGGAAGGAAAGAAGGGCAAGCAAACTGGGCAGGGGGCAGATGGTGGCCACTTACGGTGCGCTTGTGGAGCCCCTGAAGGGAATTCAAAGAGCCCCAAGGCTTCTAGGAGCAGACTTTGAGAAACACCGTCACAGGGTATCAAAACTGGGGTTGTTCCAAAAAAAACAGACTGCCCACTGATAAACATCTATTACTCATGTGGACATGGATAATACCCTACCCAAAAGCTACTTCCCAAAGGGTGAATGCGTAACATCGGAATACTGAAGGTGCATCTCTGTTTCATTCCCCAATTCCTTTGCATAGGACAACCAAACTCCACACAACTCCCCCCTTCTGCACTATTGATGGCGCCATCTTGAATGCGGGAGCTTTCCAGCTGCTTCTTACAATGCTGCTCAGAAAAGAGCACCGAGGATGATCAGAGGACTGGAGAACAAGACCTGTGAGGAAAGTATTATTATTACCCAAAGCTATGTTGATATGACTGCATGCATCTGAACAATGTGTGAGTCCTGTTGTATCCAACAGGGATGTGCACTTGCATCTATTCATTAAGCACTGCAAGGAAAGCAAGCTTGACACATCCAGTTGTATCAAGTTGCTTTTGTGTAGTGCTTACCAATGTGCAGGGGGACATGTCCACATCAGTGAAACACAATGGAAGAACCATCTTGATGTAAGGCAGCCACATCAATATGAAGGCTTTTTTCCCTCTTTTGGCTGTTATTTATTTATTTATTTATTTATTATTAGATTTTTACCCCGCCTTATTGTGCCCGAAGGCACCCAAGGCGGCATTACAATATATATATATAAAAACAATATAACAATTCACAATTAAAAACAATTAAAACAGAATTAAACAATACAATCAAAAATTAAGAACACAATTAAAAACAAATTTAAAAACAATATAAAAACAACAAGCCCCGTGGGTTATAATAACCAGCCAGCCTGTCAACGGTTAAAAGCTTTTTGGAATAAAAAGGTCTTCAGCCCCCACCGAAATATAAACAAAGAGGGAGCAGTTCTCAATTCTAAGGGGAGGGTGTTCCAGAGTTGGGGGGCCACCACCGAAAAGGCCCTCTTCCTGGCCGCCGCCCCTCTCACTTCTCCTGGTGGCGGCACAGTCAGGAGGGCCCCCCCAGATGATCTAAGAGTACGGGTTGGATTATATGGAAGAAGGCGGTCCCTCAAATACCCCGGACCCGAGCTGTAAAGGGCTTTAAAAGTCAAAACTAGCACTTTGAATTGGGCCCGGAACAGAACCGGCAGCCAGTGTAGTCACTGCACGTGGACTTACTGGTAACATGAAGGGAGGAGAAGGCAAAGAAAGGCACCAATTAACCGAAGAGGGCTCCGTCCACTGGGAAAAAGGGATTCAAGCTCTGTAATGGATCAAGTCCACTTGGGGAGGGGGGATATACCCAGTAACTCGGAATTCCAAAAGCCAGGGAGGGATTTCATACTATGCGCATCTCAGAGGACAATTCAATCAGTGGCATTCAATGAATCCTTTGGAGGTCAAATCATCTCTCAAAGAGACCCTGGAGCAACTGCTGCTGAAGCCGTGCGCATACCAATGCCAGGAGACTGGGGTGCATTTTAGGAAGCACAGGCCACTCGCACAGGGCACTTGGCAGGCCTGACCCCACACAGGCTGAAAGGGCTGACAGCATCTGCCTCTGCGGGCTCTGCTGGCGCGGATTTGACCAGCCACAGACCGAGAGCGTATTTTTTTTAAAAATTCACATTCCCTGCTGTAGGCTCGCTTGCCTTGCGCCTGCCCATACACAATGAGGCAGTTTGTGTATGTGTGGCAGTTTATGCAAGCACAGGCCATGTATGCAATTTGAGCTAAGTGATAACACATTTACATAAACGTCTGCAATTTCTGCAAATTTACACCATTCTGTCAGCATGACATCTGCAGAACTTGAACTTCTGTGGGTTTTAGTGCCCACACCAAGTTCCAAAAAGAGACACACACACACCCCATGGATACGGGGAGGGGGCAGGTACTGCCATTCTGTGCAACATTCTGCAATTGCAGTGGCTGAGCCACCCTAACTGTGGGGACTGGGCACCAATGACATGCTACATAATCCCATTCTGAACCAGTTAATTTCACCCATTGGTATGTATGCTCCACCCCACCCGCCAAAAATGAAAGAACCAGCTTCACAGAGCTTCATTATTTTAGGAGACAACTGTTTGGAAAAAAAAGAAAGAAATGGCAACTCTCATTGCAGAAAATTAGCTGTAGTAAGTTCACAAACAATGACTTGTAAATCAGGCCTCTTAGAAGAGGGGGAATGTCAACAAAATCAATGAGGCTGTCAACAGCTTCCCTCTGCAAGACAATGGTCTAGGTAGAGTTACGTGCATTGCACAATGCCAAGTGCGCATTAGAACTCAATACAGGGTGCAGAATTCCACTTCCTAGAAATCTTTTCTTTTTCTCTCTCGCTTAAAGTTTCCAGCTCTCATGAATGTGAAGAGATGCATGGAAGTGCATGAGCAAAACCTTTAACATCTCAGAAGCCAAGACAGGTACAAATCAATAATAATGCCAAGTCGCAGTTTTCAACTGGTGTACCATGAATGGTCTGCAGGTAGTTTGGAGGAAGGTCATTTAAAAGTAAGGTAAGGCCACTAGGGGATGTGAGCCCCCTACTGGCAGCACCATGTGCTTCATCAATTCTCCAAAGGCGTGCCTTGACCATTTCAGGGCCTTGTCAGTGTGATGTAAGCTGAAAAAGGTTGAAAGTCACTAATCTAGAGACATCTTGAGGTTGCCCCCTGGAAATGTTCCTATGAACAGGTAGTTGAGGAGTAGAATAAATGCTTCTCATTCATCATGGCTTGCTCAAACGTTCCTCGTGATATAAGACAGGACACAGCCCACAGAGGAGGGACCCTCACCTCTGTATTCGGTATAGAAATTGGCAGTGAACACACTCTCCAATGAGAAGATTTGACTTTCTCCTTTCTAAACAGTGGGTGAAATTAAGTCCATCCCAAACCTACCCTCCCAACCCAGTGCCTTTCCTATTTCTACCTGCAATAAAGACTTTCCACATCAATCTGCCAAGTAACTACTCATATCTCCCATAGAGACCAATGTGAAAAGGAAAATCTTTCTTGTGCATTGCTGCAAATTCTGGGACATAATCTAAAGTGCACTTTCAGTCCAAGCAGAAAATCTGTTCCAGATCTGTGAAGTCCCACTGTCGCCCCATAGAAACCACAAGGGGCATGTCCCAAGTTGTACACTCTAGAAAGCCTGTCCATTGTGCCTGTGACAAAAACAGCTATATTTCATATCCTATTCCTCTTTTGTAAGCTTTACATTCAGAGCTCAACGAAGTAGGTACTTCGACGCTTTCCCAGCTCCACTGCATCTGCTGGGGAGCATCCCAGAGGGTTTGGTCTATCACTCTAAAGGATGCCCCAGGGGAAACATCCTGGATGAGGGGGAAGGGACAAATCAGGTATCAAGGTTGCTAAGCAACTGCCAACCAACCAGATGGTTTTCTAGCTAAGGATCATGGGACCAGCTGAGATTTTTTCCTCTTTCCTGTGTGTCTTCTGATGGATTGTCGTAGGGAGAGCCACTCTGTGGACATCAGAGTGGAATGTTGCTGGGTGAAGGCCAGCAGTGAAGATACAAAATACTAATAAGGATGGTTCAAATTATGTTTATTTTGAGGCTGCGTTTTCCCGTGTGTTTTTCTACCATGGGACTACCAGGCATTTCCCCACTAAGCTGGGTGTTCAAATCTCAGCAAAAGAGTGGGGGGGGGGCCCGCAGGTAGCACCCCATCTTTTCCATGACAGTGCCCGATTGTCTACTCAAAGAACAACCAAGAAGCCCCTGAAAAACCAGTGCTTCCCACTTCTATTTTCTCCTCAACCACGGATCCCCCACTGTGATGAGCAACCAACGACCCCAGCCCCAAAAAACCGTGGCCAGGCCAAAGAGACCCAGGTCTGCTCACCATCCCCCTCTATTCCAATACTAGCGAGCTCTGGCTCATTGTTTACAGTCTTTCTGAGTCGTTTCTCAGGCGCCAGGAGATAACGCAGAGAGCTTGTATTGTCCGTTGTGAAGCTTTACTTGTGTTTTCCCTTCTGGCGGGACCAGAAGGCGGGGGAGGGGGAGACGGGGGACAGTGCAAAAACGCCACTTTTTTCCTGTTTTGAGGCTTGACTTCTGCAGTCAGTCGTCCTTTGTCTTGGTGATTGTTAGGAAGCCATGTAAGCGCTAGGAGAAAATAGCTTTCTTATTTTGCATTAAGCCTATAGTCATACCATGTTTTGGGCTTGCTTTAAAGGCCTCTTAAAGCCTCTGTATTACTATCTGTAGTTTAATAAATCTACATGAGTTTTTTTTTGACTCATGGTGTGCCTTGTGTCTGAACCCAGAGGTTAGCTAAGTTCAGTCTTGACGCTAAGCAACGCTACTGAGTGCTTCAGGTAATTGCTCCAGGTCCAGCTACAGGCCAGTTGGCGAGCAAGGGACCTGGAGGGGACAACATCCCGCATTGCCAGGGGGAGACTGAGGGAGAAAACCCCCTGGGAACGCGATACCCACCCTAACTGCACTAATACCCTACTACCCTTCCCACAACCTCCTTTTCCATTCTTAGTCTGCTTTAATTCCAGCATCTTGGAAGCCCTTCCCCAGCATCACCACCAGACAGGTCGTCTTCTCCCTGGCCTCCAGTGAAGTTTTCCCCTTCAAATCAAGTTTTGCACTCTCCACAACAGCTGCACTAATTGCCAACATTCCATGACTGTTCTTCCTCCTCAGTAGTTGAAATGATCACCAACATTCCTAAACCACAATAGCCCTAAGCAAGGACTGGGGAAATATGTCAAGTTCTTCCCACAGTGGGCCAAGAACTCCTATGGGCTCCATGACCATTTAAATTTGCATCCTTCCTCCTATGTTGGGAAAGTAGGGAGAAACACACACTAAAACAGAGATTTTCAACCTTTTTCATCTCCGGGCACACTGATAAGGCGCTAAAATTGTCAAGGCACACCATCTTTTTTTGATAAATTGACAGGACACACCAGGCTATCAGTGGTGGGCTCACACTCTACAATGGCCCTACTAAAAATGACCCTTCCCCAAATTCTAGTGCACCTGTGGATCACCTGAAGCATACTAATGTGCAAAGGCATGCTGTTTGAAAATAGATGCACTAAAACATACATGCTCCCTCGAACAGTCGTGGAAAACCTCTACCCAATCCAGCTACACACCCACAGTAACAGCAAAGAGTGCTAATGCAATGCTGTTAATCAGTGGGATTTTCCCAATTATATATTCAACACCATTGGATTAAGCTGCTGTTTCAAAGAATAATGGAAGCGCCTATATGTATTGCACAATACCTCACTGCATGTTTACTGTAAGCCACATCCATCGATTTCAACAATTGTGCTGAGTTTCAATTCCTCAAGGAAAAAGGAAGACACCAAAACAGATTGCATAAATAGCAGGTACGGCCGAAGCAACAACCACGTTTTGTTAACCTCTCTCTCTTCCTTCTACAAACATGTCACCAGACCACAACACCAACAACTTCCCATCTTGTTTTCTTGCAAACGCCACCTGCATCACATCAGACAGCGCAACAAAGCCGCCGGGTAATAATTACCCAATTCCCACATTACAGCATCAAACACATCCGGAACGGATGGCAACAACCAGCCACCGTTTCCACGCAGAACCGCCCGCTCCGAGCGGCACAGCAACACTAGTGAGAAAAGAGGGCTTGCCAGGGAGCAGGTCACACCCTGTGAGAACAAACAGAGTTCCAAAGAAACAAAGCCACAAGTTTGTCGTGTTGTCTTCTGCTCTCACCAGATCAGTTTTGAGAAAGATGCCTGATTTATCAAGGACATTTCACACAGGGAGCCAAGAGCCATGGAACTCAGTGTGCCTCCAACACCACAACCAAAGTAGATGCGTACCTTTTCAGCACAACAGCCCATTTACCTAAGCCCTGCATTGGCAGAACACGCATTCCATCAGTGCAGGCCACCACAAAAGTGCCATAAAACACTTTGCAGCAATGCAGGGAGCTGGTGCCTTTGCACGCACAGTGGCGGGAGAGAAGGGGGCCCACCGGACCAGCCCGGTTTGGAATGGGGTGGGGGGAGTGTCATGAACACCTGGGGACTAGGCCTGGCTTGGCTCCATCTTGGGGACTAGCCTGGCCCCATTCCATGCATCCCATCCCCCGCCTGGGAACAGAGCAGCCAGAGATGGATGTGTTGTCTAGAGCCTCCACGGCCGGGGGGAGCTAAACAGCATTCCAGAGTTCGGGCCTGGCTGGCCAAGGCCAAACCGTATCACTACTGAGTGCTTTGAACTTCTAGTTGGGAGGGGAAGAGCAGAAACCTCACAGACTGGAAGCGCAGGGGAAGAGTGAGAAAAAGGAACTGAGGCTTTTGGGGAGAACATCTTGCAACCCCAAGATACCTGGTTCTGTCCTATGCTGGGTGAGTGATAGGCAGAATGTAGTCAGACTAGGAGATAGATGTTTTCTTATTCTGCATTGGGCATCATGTAGCAATGCCATGCTTTGAAAGGCTTTGGAAGGCTTTCTTTAGCCTCTATACTGTAACCTGTAGTTTTAATAAATCATTTGCTCCTTGGTGTGCCTCGTGTGCTGGGAACGGGGGTTAGCTGAATCCAGTCTTGACACTGGGCTACACTACTGGGACTGGCTGGGCTGAGGTAAGGCCTCCTGGGCGACTTGAGATTGTTAGTGGCCAGGAGGAGACAGCATCCTGCAATCCCTGGGCGAGGGCAGGCAGGGGCTGCCCGGGAATCGCAACAGGGAGGCAGGGATGGAGTCTGTACTAAAGTCAATTTAACAACCTGTCACATCTTGAGCTTCCAAACACAAAACAGACAAACCACAGTTTAGAGTTGCTTCTTCACCAATGTTTTTGTTCCCTTCCATGACTACGTTCACTCCCATCTCCATAGTGCTGGAGTCTCTAGAGATGACGCGAGGGCAAAAGCTGGCTGTCTCCAAACCGCAGGGTCACAAAGAAAGCCTCCCCTGTGCGACACGGAACTTTCCATGCTGAACTACAGCATCCTTTCACTGTGCAAGGCTGTGGCGGGGAGATCAGGTGTGACAAAAGGATGCTGTGGTGTGGGAAAGCATTCTCCAAGAGGCAGGATCCAGTCCAGGGCCAGGGCTTAGCACTTGCCTGCCCAACTGTGGTCTCAATTCAGACCTCATAGCAACCCCAGATGTCAAGTGGTGTCCAGAGTGAGGCCGGAAGTGGAGGACATGAGCCAAGCACACTGGGGAGGGAGGGCTCAGGGGAAGCCCGGTGGTGCATACTGCCGTCATCACAGGGAAGACAGAGGGAGGGAGGGAAAGGAAGGGAGGCGGCTTACCTGGGGGAAGGAAGGGTCGTGTTTCCGCGTCTGGGGCGAGCAGACAGCGGAAGGACCCCTCTCCGCCACGCGTCAGGGAGCAGTGACAAGAGCTGGGCCCTGCTGGAAGTTGCAACCAGGACGGTGCCGTGGGACGCCCAGCACAAGACTGCAGACGCACCACGCCTTGGCTGCAGAGCAACCCGGAAGCAGCCCCAGCCCCAGACCGAGGACCGAAACCAGTGACTGAGACTGTGGCCCCGAGGGGACGACTTTCCGTTATCTTTTGAAGACGCCGAGGGCTTGGACTTTTGTTGACGGGGCATTTTGGGACCAGGGTTGGACGGGGGGAGGAACTCCTCTTCTTGTGAAGGAACAAGGGAGGGAGACTCAGGGCACGGCTGAGGCAGGCATGAAAGGAGATGGTCTGAATAAGCAGCTGCGTTACACTTGCTTTCTGGTTCCTAGCGGCACCTCCCCGTCCCCCAGGATTTTTCAAAGATAACTGACAGAGGCTCAGCAAATTCAAATTCAAAAAACCTTTAATGGCATCTCAGCAATTAAAACATACAGCAATGTTGTGGTCAAACATAAAAATATGATTAAAACAATGCAAAACAATTGCTATCTCTGGGCCAGATTGATTCACTCTGGCAATGGCAGTTCAGTGGGCTTTCGTCTATTGTTAAATTCAACTATGCTATGCAAAAGGAGGCAAATTGTCTGAGGAGGTACAGATCCGATAGTGAAAAAATAATATTTAGTTTGTCAATGTCTGCAAGAAACATTTTCTTGGCCAGAATAGGGCCTAGTAAACTGGATCTCTTAGACTCGTGATAAGGGCAATACAGGATCATGTGCGGCAAGGATTCAACTGTACCCAAGGAACAGGAGCATGTTCTGTCTTCTTGAGGAATGCAAAGGCTCTGCAAGTACATCTACAAGTTCCTTTAGGACTCTAGGATGTAGCCAGTGATGTCATGCACCCACTACGCACCACTACGCGAGTACCGGTTCCTAGAAGTTGACCTGGCCCCGCCCACTCAAAGCTGGCCCTGTTGGCTGGTTTGCTCAGCAGCTGCGCATGTGTATGTGCAGTGTACGCCCACAGCCGTTGCCTACACTTTCTGTGAGGAGGCAGGCAGGCAGCATGGTGGTGGTAGCAGCGGCGGCGGCAGCAGTGGAGCGAGAGGACCGGAGGCGGCAGCAGCAGCAGCGAGGGAGACCCGGGAATAAAGCAGCAAGCGTGAGAAGGTAGGCTGCCTGGGGCTCCTGCTCCCTCCAGCCACGCAGATCCAGCGTCCCGGTTCCTCCTGTAGCCTCCCTCCAGCCCCAGCCCCCACGCGGTCTTTTTTTGGTCGCCCGTTCCCCCTCCTGCTCCTTGCCGGCCAGCCCAGCACTCAGTCGGGCGCCCACGTGGTCGCGCGGCCCAGTGGGCGCCCGTTCTCCCTCCTGCTCCTTGTCAGCTCCTTGCATTTAACATTAAAGTTAAATGGCTCCCTGTCCCAAAAGGGCTCACAATCTAGTACAGTCTAGCCTGCTATTTAACCAGGGAACAGTTGAAGCAAAATATGTATATACACATCTCTAGAAAGCAAAGCAATAGAAGTTAAATCAACACTAACCGCAAGCTGAAGTTATTACAAACATGATCACACCCATGGCAACAATCACAACATCACTTCCAGCTATGACCTCACTTCCTGCCACGACATCACTTCCGGCTTGTAACGTCACTTCCGGTGGGCGGACCCCAACAAGTACCAATCAAAAGTGAGTACCTGTTCCTAAATCATTTGGATGACACCACTGGATGTAGCTCATCCAGTCCAAATTCACTCAGGCCAGTTAGGAGGTTCCTGATAACTTCCCTGTCAATCTTAATCTGCAGACCTGTGCCGCCGAGGTGTTCATTACCTCTGTGGGGACGTACACATTTCCCCCTGTTGGCCAAGGATCCTCATTTGCACAGTCGTCCTAAGAGAAGACAGATGCAAAGTAGGAGTTGAGCAGCTCCGCCTTCTCTTTGTCACCAGACACTAACTGGCCATCATTATCAAGCAGCAATCCCACCCTCTCCTTTCTCTTTCGCTTCCTTTGGGAATACCTGAAAAAGCCCTTTGTGTTATTCTTGACATTCCGGGCCAGCCTTAGCTCATACTGAGCTTTAGCATTTCTGACCCTTGCTCTACAGGTCCGGGCTACCTGTCTGTACGCCCCGGTGGTGATCAGTCCCATTTTCCATACGTATCTTTTTAAATCTTCAACTCACCACTGAGATGCTTGTGCAGCCATCCTGGCTTTTTTGAGGATATTTCTCCCTTTTCTTTTTTGTGGGAAATGTTTTTGACTGTGCATGAAGAAGCTGCTGCTTTAGGAGTTCCCACCCCTTTTCCCATTAATTCATCAACCCATGGGATCCTCCCTATCATTTCTCCGAGTTTAATAAAATATTCTAGATTAACCTCTATCTGACTTAATTCTTTGATTAGGAGGGGCTGTTTGGACAGCGGTATCCACCCAAGGTCTACTGTTATGAAGATGGATGCAAAGATTTAATTTCTCTGCAAGTTCCCTTTTATATCCTCTTTCTGTCCCTCACCATTCAGCGGGCCAACCACCTCTGTGGCAGGTTTCCTGCTTCTAACATATTTGAAGAAGCTTTTGTTATTCCTCTTTATGTTGCTGGCCATGCGTTCCTCAAAAGCTTTCTGGCCTCCCAGATCATCATCTTACACGGATTTAAAATATAGGGGAACATTAAATAAATCTATTTTTTTTTACCCTGTGGCATCAAAACTACTGTTGTTCCCCCATCTTAAAAAAGGCGCCCCTAGTATCCACGATTTCAGGTACCCATGGGAGAGTCTGGAATTGAATGTCTGCGGATACCAGGGCATGCCTGTATTTCAGAATTCCAGATAAAGGGTGCTCAACCTGTGTTGTGCGATAAAGCTGTACCTGCAAATGCCAATCCCGTTTTTCCCGTCTTTACAGAATAAGGATTGATCTGGCCAACATCACATACCTGAGAGTCAGCAAACCTCAGACTGGAGCATCCACATCTATCAGCCAAACCCCTGGGAATTCCAGCTTCTTCCAAAAGGAGGAAACTGCAGCAATGGAAGCTTTTTTTATGCACTCTGTAACTATTCATTGCCACATACAGGAGTTCATTAAAACCACTGAACTAGAATGAATGAATGAATGAATGAATGAATGAATGAATATCTCCATCCATCCATCCAGTTTAATATGCAAGATTAAGAAGGTCATCTCTGCTTTATTACTGGTTCCAATGGAGCCAGGATATTTTTAAGCACCTGTTGAACAGTTTAAACTTCTTTTGAACTACTCCTCTCAAAAAGATTGCAGAAGCACCACGAATCACAGCCTTTATTGGTATCGTGCTGCGTGCATCTGACTGCCACACAGTTCAATTTTGAGGAAGAGGAAATGCAAGAAAAACTCAAGACACATTTACCTCCACAGTATACCCAAGCATGTGCAAAGAACTACAGTGAACTCCCCCACCCTTAATCTTGGAGTTTTCAGTTCAGTTTAATTTCAGTTGGAAGCCCGTTACCGCCTTTTCTCACACTGCCAAGGGGTATCAGCCATTGTACTCAGAGGTTGAAGCAGAGAGAGAGAGAGAGAGAGAGAGAGAGAGAGAGAGAGAGACGTACCCCACCCAACCATCCCTTGCGTGATAAGGATATTTGGGGATGAAATGAGGGCTGGAACTGAAATTTCCGTACACATTTGAAGCTACTTTCCTTCAAGGAGAAACATCCAAAATGGTCCAAGGGAAGACAAATGAGATTCTCTTGGGCAAATGAAATATCCCGGCTAACAGGAGGACCTGGACTATGGATGCAGGAAGCTCCTGAGAACCAAAGAAGAGTTCCACGCTTCCCATGATTAAGTGAGCAGGAATCCCCAATTTCATTCACTGTGGTGGGAAACTCCATGTCCTCTGGCCACCACGATGAGCCACAGGCTTCTTCTCAACCCTGGCACTGGGGAGGAGGGCAGGGATCGCGCGTGCTATTGCATCACAGTTCGGAAGCCAACACAACTGCTTCCCAGCACTGAGGGTGGGAAGACAACTTGGGCTTGCTTCCGCACTGCACTTCTGGGGCATTCGGGGCAGCTCAAAAATTACAGGGCAAACTGACAATCCCCAGTCTGAACTGGGCCGGGCCTGCCATTCTACCAGGCTTCCAAGGCCCTCCGAAGCCCAGCATTGTCCAACTGCAAGGACAATTGCTACTTGCTCCCAGCTACAATCTCTAGTCCAGGCCTGCAAAGAATGGCTGGCAGTGCACCCAGCACCAACGGCTTGGGCATGGCGATGGCAAAGTTTTACTGTTCTGGCCCGCTGCTTCCCATCATTGCCCCCCATCTTTGTAAAAACCCACGCCGGGCAGCCGTTTCTGCTGCCAATTGGCCAAGAAGGCTCTGCACCCCGATTTCTCAGGGGAAGTGGCTGCCCAGTGCAAGTTTCTACGAAGATCACCATCCATAAAGCTTTTCTCAGTGACCATATCTGGCCCATTGGCCATAGTTTGAAGGGCCCCCACCCTACATTTTTCCTACACCCTACACTTTTATCTCCAACCTGCTTGCTGGGCTCCAAGCTTGGCACACCGGAAGGGCATCCAGGGTTTGTTCATGACCTCGTGCTGCCTTTTGGAAGGCACCCCTCTGGGAATGACATCCTGGCAAACAAATTTGTCAAATCTGGCCACCAAGTCCAGGCAAAATCTAATGGCAAGTGATTAGGAAATGGAAGGAAGGCTGAGCACATCAAGAGGCACCCGTCTGAACCAGCTCAGGAGCAAAGAGAAAACAGACATAAAGGGATAGAGGAAGAGGAAGGCAGGCAGCAGGGCCCTCCTTTGCATCCAGCTGCCCATCTTCTCAAAGTCCCCCTTTCTTCTCCCCATCATTGCCAGCTGAACCACCACCCCAAGAAGAAAAGGAGGCGACGACGAGAGAACAAGTGTGTGATGCTGTTGCTAGGCAATGTCCCCACATGCTCTTGTAACAGCTTCCCGGCTCTCTTGGAACAGGAGGAAAGCAGGCTGAGCAAGGACAGACTGAGCAACCGCCTAGAAGGCTACAACTACCAACCTGGACAGACGGATTCCAATGCACACAAAAAAAAAACACCACTCAGACCAACGTCATCACCTCCCACTCCCACAGCTCCCGCACACGTTCTTCACACAACCCAATCCCTTGTGCCAGTTGGCCACCTGTGCATTGTTAGAACTAGCCTTGTTGGATGGGATCGCAGTACAGCCACCAGTCTGTACGAAGGCTCCTAGTTCAAATACCTTCACACATACCTGCTGCTTAAGGACTCCAGCGGCAAGGAATGACCCTGTGTGCACCACAGTTCATTTTGCTTTTGCCTGCTTTTCAAGTGTTGATTACATCACTTTGATAGCGAAACAGTTCCAACCCAACATGGTTGCAGAGATTGCAATTCATGAAACTCACAAACTATTAAGACAACCTTGGAGTTCAAGGACACAGTAGGTCATATTTTACTCTGCGAGTTAGGAATGTTATGACTCTATCAACCACATAGCCCAGTGATGTCATCCGGGCGCGCCAGGAACCGGAACGCCCAGATGATTGGCAGCCCTCCACCCCTATGGCGGAGGCCAGCCACGCCTCCCTGCACCTGGAATTGCTCCATTTCAGAGCGATTCAGATGCGCGGAAGGGCAGGCGGGCCCAGGAGCAGAGGAGAGGCGGCATGGCCCGTGCCTGTCCGCGGAACTAGCGGAACGGCGTACTGGGCCGTTCCACCAGGATGACACCGCTGACATAGCCCGTCATACTGTGTGTCAAACATATCTTTCCCTTTAGGAAACGGAGAGAGGAACACCAATCTGTCTCAGTAACTATCAATCCTCATTCTGGAAAATTCCAAGCTTGTCACCTTGCATGGTATTAGGTTGCTGCAGCCACACTGACTTCAGTGGAATCAAAACACCTTATCACGTTTGTATCCCCAGCTGAAGGTTGGCATCACTATTCCCGAAACTCTGAAGCACATTCCAGAGCGCCTCCTGAGGGGAAACTTCTAAGATATAATAGCTATTTACAACTGGGGTGCCGCAAAAGGTCCACAGTTGTGTTTGGAGCACAGAGGTTGAAAAACCATTGAAAAACTCTTCTGGGTTCTACAACTCTGTTTCTAGGGCAACCGTCAGTAGCCACAAATTGCATGCCCCAGTGGAAGAAGAGGGACAGCCAATTCGTTACTACAGACTGTTGCCCTAGAGAAACAGAACTACAGAACCCGGAAGTCTCCTGGAAGTGACATCACACGAGGTGAAGACCACCAAAGCCAGTGAGCCGTAGGAAGAAAAACACTGAAAAACGGTTGATCCAAGAATATTCAAGGGAACCCAAAGAAAGATATTATAGGGCAAATGCAACTGCTGTACATATCGCTACAAAGAGTCAAGGTCTTTGGAAATTACATTGGGATTAAATCACTTTACCAGCACAACACTCCCAAAACGTAAGCTAGGCTGAGAGAAAGTGACTAGGCTGACATGTTTCTCCAAAAGACAGCTTGCCCACCACTACTGACCTTCACGGTTAATCGGCAGCAATGACACGTACAACTCGGATCAACAAGGACCAACAAGCTTGGCCTGTGCCTTTTCTGAACCACGTTTGCACTCTAGACCCCATGCCAGAGTGTTCTGGAATGCGCTGGAGTTCCATGGCAAACAATCAGGGGTTCTTCAGCATACAACACAGAAAGGGGTCCCTGAAGTTAGAAATGCTTAAAGATGTTGTGCTCTACACCAGTGGTTCCCAAACTGTGGGTCACAAGCCAATTTCAGGTGCACCTAGAGCAGCCATCTTGAAAATATGCTGGAAAGGAGGAGGGCTGTGTGGTTTGCTTGTGTTGAGGTTGTAAATAGGCTTTTTTCCCCTTTGCTATTGGAAAATGGCTGAGAAATTACCCAACTTATCGCTGCATTCTCAGGAAAGCAGCCGGCTCTGGTGTCACAATGGTGGCACTTCCGGACGTGAAATCACTTCTGGGTGGGTCACAGACAGATTATAATTCTAAAAACGGGAACCAGAAGATGACCACAGGGCAGAGATCCTCGTAACAACAGGATGACAAGCAGAAATTAGCAAGCAACTGCAAACTGCTGGCTGATCAGTCACTTTGAAAGTCAAACAGCATTTATATGCCACTTTTCAACACAAAGTGGCTTACATGCAAAAAATAAAGTTAAAGGAGCTCCCTGTCCCAAAGGAGCTCACAATCTAAACAATGCAAAGGGACAGAAATGTTGCCACAGAAGAAGGGTGGCCCAGTCTTTAAGTCAGCGTTGTGTTGCCATCCTGTTTTCCAAAGTGCTCTGCAAGCGAGGACTCGGCAGGTTGTTCTGGGTACTGTCATTTCTCTCCCCAGGAAAAAAAAATTATTTAAGATGTGCCACCACAAAGCAATATGCAGAGATGAGCACACAGCTTCTGTTCTGTGTGAAGCTTCCCAACAGAATTTTACTCATTTTTAATCAACACTATTGAAGCTCTCGTCGAAATTCTCCAGCTCTTTTGCCCAAGGACAGGCATGTATGTAGGCCCCCAGTTCACCCTGAAGGGAGGTTCTGTGGCAGCTCTAGACAAGCCATCAGAGCAAAATGCTCCTAAAGTCCATCAGCAGTCCAGGAACAGAACAAAACACTGGAGGAAAAGCAGAGGAACATCTTCCCTGAAAGTCTGCAAGGGAAATCCAAACAAAGGCCTTATGGCAGAGAAACAAAGAACCAAGGTCACCTGGTTTACATAGCCCTGCCTTCCCATTTAAATAGCCACACCCAGAAGTGTGGTTTGTTGTTGTGGGTGGTGGTCACAGTGACAAGTGGAAGACGGATGACAAGAGCTGGCACCACGTCTCCTACAGAACAGAGAGGTTTTCCACATCGAGCCAGGTGAGCGACGGCTGGGGAACCACCTTGTCCTGTAGATCAGTGGTTCCCAAACATTTCCACATCAGGGCCCATTTCAGTTTATTAGCCCCTCAAGCCTCTGTGGCTATAATGGTGATTGGGCAGCTGTACCAGGTTGTTTAATCCTTGATGCACTAATCAACCACAAACCACCAAATATTGGGTTGTGACCCACTAGAAGGGCACAGACCCACAGCCTGAGAACCGCTGCTTTAGACTCCTTCCGACGGCTTCGACCACAGCCAGTAAAATGGAGCTCAGTGCAAAACACACACGCGCCTGCTTGGAGACAAAGAAAAAGACATGCAGGCAAATTGCTCAGTAATACTCTCAACACTGAATCAACTTGGCAGTGAACAGGAACGGCTGAGATCCATGGCAGACTGCCTGGATCATGTTCTATGCGCTCATTTTGATATGTGTCTCCTTCTGACAGAACCTCCTAGACTACTGGAAACCTGCCATGCAGGGTCATGTCTCTCCTCCGCGCACCTCGATCACGAGGTCTGCAAGGGAGCCGAGCAGGCCAATCAAGGGACGAGGTCAGGGGTGTCACACGTAAGGCCTGCAGGCTGGCCGGGGCTCCGGAAACTCTTGGTACAGTCCCCATTATAACTGGGCTCTCCCAGCAGCACTGCTTCTTCTGAGGCACTGGGTGGGAGAGCTGGAAGGAGCCCTCGGAAGGTGAGGAGCACACTATGGGGTAAGGGCAGAGGAGGAGAGGGCTGCGAGGGAGGCACGGGGACCGCCAGATTATCACAGCTGCCCATTCAATGGTGCAGCTTCCACTGAAGCTTCGCAGAGCATCTCTCAGCTGCTGGCTGTACACTGTGTATGAACAACTCTCGCTCAGTCAGGCACACATATAATGCCAAAAGTACTGGGGAAAGACCAAGAGGGAGACCAAAGAAAAGGTGGCTTAATAACATCCTAGAGCAGCATTTCTCAAACTGTGGGTCTCAAACTGTGGCCAGTTTCAAGTGGGTCACTTAGCACCGAGGACAGCCATACTTGAAAATATGGGTAGAACACCAGAAAGGGGAGCTGTGTGCTTATTTTGCTTGTGTTAAGGTTACAAATGGGCTTTTTTTTTCTTTCCAATTCACTTTGCAATTGGTAAATGGCGGAGCAATAACCCAACTTATGGCTGGATTCTCAGGAAAGCTGCAGGCTCTGGTGTCACAATGAGATCACTTCCAGTGGGTCCCAGACAGACTGTCATTCTAAAAAGTGGGTCCCAGCGCTAAAAAGTTTGAGAACCACTGTCCTATAGAGGATTTGAAATATGCAAAATATGGTTTACTGTCTGCCACAAAATTTTGTCAAGACAAATACAGTAGTTTGGAAATCAATATATTCATTACAAGGCAGTGCTTTTTTGGAATCATTTATTTGAGATATGTTTCTCCCATTTTTTTTCCTTGCCAGCTATTTGGAGCAAAGAACCACACAGGTAGTAAGAAGATTCTTTCCCAAAAACATCACATTAAAGTTGACCACACAACTCTCTCACCAATGCAGACCACACAGTCTCTCACCAATGCAAGCATTAAAATAATCTGTGGTTGAAAAAGAGTCGATCTAACTCCTCCATGATAACACTCCGTGTTCGATTCAATTTCATTCTTCAAAATGGGCAAAACAATGAATCTGTTTCACCGGATCCCAAAGTCTAACTCACAAACAAATAGGGAACTAACAAAATAAAAACACAAATTAGAACATCAGAAGTACAGTGACCCTTTTAAGCTGCTAAGAACCTGTGTTACACACGGCTACCTAAAGAGAAGTGTGATGTGTGCATGCAATTAATCTGGGGCATTGTAACAGGGTAGCAATACTGCCAGATGCAGCAATGATCAATGGCTTAGATGGATTTTAAAAACAATTAGGGAAAATCACAGGGAGCAAACCTAACACCCATCACTAGCCAAGACAGCCAAGTGAAGCTTCCATGTATAGAGGCGGAAGACCTCCAATGCCAGATTTTGGGGACCAGGAAAGGCCGTTTCCTTCATCTTTTGCATCTGGCAGCCCACCACTAAAAACACAATACTGGTCCAGATGGACCCTGAGCTGACCCAACAAGGCAATCCTGTTTACCAAAAGCAAGACCTACTTGCAGATGCACAGACAGACAGAGGCCTCTTCTACCAACACAACAGTCAACTGCCTCAGTCAGCTCTGCTAATAGATAATTAGCAAAATGTAGTTGTGACAATTTTTGAATTATGGTGTTGGAGAAGACTCTTGAGAGTCCCCTGGTCTGCAAGGAAATCCAATTGGTCAATCCTACAGGAAGTCAAGCCTGATTGCTCCCTGGAAGGACAAATCCTGGAGCTGAAGCTCAACTACTTTGGCCACCTCATGAGAAGAGAGGACTCTTTAGAAAAGACTCTCATGCTGGGAAAGATTGAAGGCAAAAGGAGAAGGGGGCGGCAGAGGATGAGATGGTTCGTGTCACCGAAGCGACGAATATGAAATTGGGCAAACTCCGGAAGCTAGTGGAGGACAGGGAGGCCTGGCGTGCTGTGGTCCAGGGGGTCGCGAAGAGTCGGACACGATTGTGACAATAGGCATTTTGCTAATTATCTATTAGCAGAGCTGACTGAGGCAGTTGACTGTGGGTTGGTAGAAGAGGCCCACGTCTGTCTATCTGTCTGCATGTGAGCCACATGGAGATGCCAGCATTTTTTTTATTAATCATTATCATTTGCAGGAGTCTATTTGGACCCACAATGAGCAGCATTTGCACATGGGAATAGCACTTGATCATCCTTGCGGGATCTCATGCATGGGACCAGCCATGCATGGGGTCTGCTCCTTCATTTGTATAGTCCCATCCTTGCATTCTGGTTGTTGGTCATTCCAGGGTGTGGTGGAATATGGGATAGCAGATTTTATATTTAAAAAATTGCTGCACCATGGCAATTTCAGTAACTTTTCTAGCAAGAGACAGACTCTAATTACAGCAAGTAGAGCACATCTAACATAAGCATTGCTGGATCAGGCCAAAGGGGGCTCATCTAGTCCAGCTTCCTTTTTCTCACAGTGGCCCAACAAATGCCATAGAGCACACATAACAAGAAGATCCCTACATCCTGTTGCCACTCCCTTGCACCTGGCATTCTGAAGTAGCCCACTTCTAAAACCAGGAGGTTGCACAGACCCATCACGGCTTGTAACCTGTGATGGACTTTTTCTCCAGAAATATAATAGGTCCAATCCTCTTTTTAAGATAACTAGGCGAGACACCATCCTTATTTCCTGTAGCAAGGAGTTCCACAGATTAATTACACACTGGCTAAAGAATTATTCTTGTTTTCTTTTCTTCTCAGGACAATTTAGATTTATTTATTGCATTTTTTTCCTGTACAGCTCATCTGCTTCACCCAGTCAATGCTTTGGTCTAGCCTTCAATAGTGGCCTACTTGATGCCCATGGGTTTTGAGTCACTGGGCGAAAGGTGTTGGACTTCAGGCCAGGGAGACATGGGTCCAAATCTCCACCTAGTCGTGCTTATGGGATGTTCCCGGTCTCTCTGCGTAGCCCAACTTACAAGATAGTCCAAGGGAAATAACAGGATAGCCAAACATATGTCACAAAAGGTGTGGCATAACCGCATGCGACATCACCTCATTTGCATTGTTCCCAGTAGGCAGGAAGTAGCTATGGTGGATGACAAGCTGCAGAAGCCAACCTTTGGGGCACGGAAACATTGCCAGCTTTGTTTCAGTAAATTAGAGTGGCCACCATAGTGAAAAGGAAGGTGTGAAGGGAAAGAAGCCCCCCCCCCAAAAGAGAAACACAGAAGGAATTTGGAAGGAGGCCAAAGAAGAGTTTTGATTTAGTGACTGAAGTTTTAAACTCACCACACATCTCTAGTTTAAACAACAGGAAGTTAAATTTAAATTCAATATCAGGAATACAGTTAACACCCATTGATTAGAAGAGGACTTAAAAGTCCTTAATTTTGCCTGGATTACACCCTGCTGGAAGCAGTTCAGCAATGAAATATGCTGCCTTTCCAAGATGGGGAATTAATGTCTCTCCACGGCAATTTACAAAGGAAGTATGGCTCTAGGTTGAATAGCTCCTGTCCAGGCCACCATGATTAGACTACATGACCAACCTTATGAGAATCATTTTGCAGGGTTTTTTAAATCCACTTTACTTTAAATACCTCCAGTGCCAACCAGAACCGTATTTCCAGGGAAAGAGTACAGAGCCGTTCCTCTTCGGACAGAAAGAAGGGTTACATTTAAGAAAAAGTGGATTTGGTTGGCTACTCAGACTGTGTGTTGAGGGGTCTGGCTGTTCCCATGGTTTATTCCAAGTGGCAACATCTGTAGAGAATTGGCTGCAATCTGCCTTCTCCCCCCCCCCATTTTAAAAACTCATGTCAGGACTTGAACAAGGAGGACTCATCAAGCAACAGGACTTAGGACAGGCTTCGGTGATTAAATTCAAGGTGAATGCCACACTTGTAAGGTGGACGAGTTTAGATATACATCTGGATGGATATATTTAATACAGGCAACAACTTGTTTCCCAATAGTTTTATTCCCACAGCTATAGTGCCACACTTTGGAAATTCCTGGTTATTACTTCATATCAATGCACCTTTTTTCCCGGGGAAAAACAGCTGGGTTGAAGGGGATGTAGGATGGACAACATGTACCTTCCAAGGTTCCATTTTTACTATATTGCAGAACAGCAGCCTTTGACCAACGGCCCAGCATCATAACAGAGTCTTCACAAACAGCAGCCAAGAGAAGGAAATGGCTGTGCTTATGCAGCCAATGGGCCGGCAGGCACAAAATGACCACTATGCTAGGAATATTCCTAACTGGACACTCATTACTTGAAACTGTCCGGGGGGGGGGGAGGCTTGAGAATTGCAGTTGGCATATTCAGACCAAGGTATAATTAAAGACAAACAACTGGATTCAAGAAATGGTAATGGAAAAGAAAGACTGGTTCACCAAGAAAGAATGAGAACTCATGAAGCTACAGCCACCCAAACCTGATCCAAGCATACAGAAATCAAAACCAGATGTTGGGGAGAAGAAAAGAGAAAACCAACAGATAGGGAGCACTTGAAATGTAACGCAATCCACAAATCTGTCAACTTCAAAGCCAAGGTTGGTTTTTAAAAACCACAGTGATGGGCAAGAAATGGAGAACCATTTAAGCAAATACTGAGAACATCTAATAGGAAGAAATACTGAAAGCCTAAGACAGACCATGAACCATCCATCAACCAGTTTCAACGGCTGCCCAATATCCCACTTGCAGGATATGCCAAATCCGGCTGTTCCTCTCTCAGCAAGCACAGAGTAGCATGCAGCAGTCCAAAGGCGTACAGGATTTTATCCCTGATCAACTGATGCCTTCCCAACCTTCAACCCCCTTCTTATCAGGTCTTCCCAGAGATGTTCCAGAACAAGCAAGCAATTGTCACAGCCAAAGACTACTTGGAGAGACTCTCCTCATGATTAAAAAAAAAGGGGGGGCATTAGTGTTGCAGTTCAATCACAACCCCAAAGTTTCAAAATGATACAAATATAGTCAGGCACTTTAGTACTGAGAGGGGGGAAAGTTCCCTTCCACTAACCCAATTCTTGTAAGAAGGATTGCAAAAAAAGGGGGGGAACGCCACCTCTGAAAAAATCAGGAAGAAAACCCCCTTCCTAAGAAAACACGACCCATCACAGCCAACCTTTCTCCACCATACTCCAGCAAGAACTGAAACTTCAGCAATAGATTAGTTCTCTGCCTGGGTTCTGCAGCAAGGGCACAGGCAGGAGACACAACCTGGGACCAGGAGGGGGGCGAGAAATATTAATGAAGCCACCCTCTTCTGAGTTCTTTTCAACTGAAGGGGAGCTGGGTTATTCTCACCTTGCGGGGCCAAATTCTCAGTTTGCCTCTCCTTAAAATTGTGTGACACTGACATGCCCATGCATGTCTACTCAGGAGTCAGCTCCACTGTAGTCAACGGGGAGCCAAGACTGCAACCACATACAGTGGAGCATGTGTGGACAGGCATGCAAGAACTACCATTCTACCAGGCAAACCTTTTTCAAGGCACATCACGAATCCAAAGGAGTTTGGCAGGAATGGAGGTGATGGAGAGAGACAGGGAAAGCCACTACCAAATACTTGCACACACATATTTTTAATTGCACACGCTGCTTTGCAAAAGAAAAAAGAAAAAGAAAAAAGGGGGGGGTACAGGCTGTTGCAATAGTCAGCATCGGAGTGGAGAGCTCCCCACCCTCTTCCTTCTGCTCCAAAGCAAACCCGCCTTGGAAAATTGTTGCTCTGACACCAAATTCTTGCAAACTTTAACATTCTGCCTTTTTTTAAAAAAAGGGGGGGGCACGAACGAAGACAGCCCAGCCCAGCCCAGCCCCGCTGGAGACAGGCTCTCCTCCATGAAGGAGAGACCCACAGAGACTCCGCGCGCACCCAACCAAGTTGGGGACCAAAATGTCCAAGGATGGCGGTTTCTCCCCTGGGGTAGGGTGGAGGGAGACCCCAGCCCAGGCACAAAGACACCCCCCAACTGTCCTCCCAAATGCACCCCCTTCCTCTCGCCCCACTCACCGGCGGCTGATGTGGCCAAAAACCCCACCGACAGCAGAAGAATCCGGCTCCAGCAGCTCACCTCCACCGTCATGAGAGCAAAAATCCCCAGCTTTCCCCAGTTCCGTTTAAAGCTGCAGCGGCATGCCGGCTTGTCCCAGCCAAAAGACGGTTGCATGTCAAAGAGGGGTTGGCTGGGGGGGGTTGATTTGCTTGGAGGAGGGAGGGACGGCGGGCGGGCGGAAAGGTGGCGGGGAGAGGGGTCGACGATTGGCTCGGCTTCGCTTTTTTACCCCCTCTCTTGGCTCAGTGGGATAATCTGGGGAGGCTTCCCAAGGAGGGGGAAAAGAGGAGGGGTGGGGGTTGCTCTGATTTAATCGTATAGATTCCGATATAATTATTTTTTGCTCCAAAAAAAAAAAATGTCAAAGGCATAGAGAGCTTCTTTTTTTCCCAGCTGCTGCAGCTGGACTAAACCAAGTCACACCGTAGCTTGGGGAGAAAGGAGAGCTGAGCCGTTCTCTGCGCGCTGTGTGTCTCTCGCTCCCCCTCTCTTTCTCCTTTGCTCCCCTTCTTTCCCCGCGCGTGTGTGTGTCTCTGTGTGTGTGTGTTTAACGTCTATCTTGGATCAAGCTTTTCAGGATTAACAGCAGAAACCTCCCCAGGGAATTGGACTTTTAAGGTCCAGGTGATTAATCAAAGCGACATCCGGAGGAGGGATTTATTTATTTATTTGAATGGTCCCCTCTACCATATATTAACTAAATGCTGGAAATTGGTAAGACGGAGGGAGAGAAGAGGGTGATGGAGCGTCTCAATTTGGACGGGCTGCTAAAAGATTTGTTAACTCGCCGCTGCCACCTTCCACATTCTGCAAAACCCTCCATTGCACTTCTCATTAACTTGATTGTAGATATCTGTGCAAAATCTCCCAGCGCCACCTCTTCCAAATTTATTTATTTATTAAAAAACTTGCTTGCTCTCTCTCTCAATCCCTCCCCTTCTGGAGAACAATTCATAGCTCCTTGAGTAAAACTGACAAGACTCGATCTATGTATTGATGGAAAGCTGGGGAGAATCACCCATTTTGCGGGGGGTGGGGGGTGAGGAAGGGGGTGTATTATTTGTATAAAAAGGCATTTGCAGGGTGTTGCAAATTCTACAGAGCTAGCCAGGCAATTCTTCCTGTGCCAGTGCCACCGCCAGCCAGAGAGAGGGACCCCCGCTTTTTGCAGTTTTATAGGTAATATTTGCTCCCGTCTGCTCTTGACACTGGTTTGGTTGAAGGGCTTTGGGTGGGACAAGGGGGGGGGGTGGAAGAGGCCAATGTATAATCTTCCTGCACCAGCAGCCGTGAAAGTGCGCGTTACTAACGAGCTGTTTGCTGCGGGAGGAAGAAAGGGGGCTTGCTTCTTAAATATCTTCCCCCCCCCCAAGATGCGCAGCTAGAAGTCCGTGCAATTAAAAAAAAAACCCGAAGGTGGGGTCAAAAACCACATTTGGGACCTCGATTAGCGACGACGCGCAGAGCAGTCGCTGGGAGATTTACCGTGCTGTAAATTCACTCTTTCTTCCCCCCTCCCCCGAATATCGAGTGCATTTCAGAAAATACTCTATTTTTGCATTGCCTCCTCCGAGCCGAGCTCCCCCCCCCCCAAAAAAAAAGAGATGAGGAAAGACAGGACCAGCAGCTTCCAAGATTCGCCGTCTTGTCTGAAAAGGTCTATTGATCACCTTTGCAAAGGAAGGGGGAGGAAATGAATGAGAAAGCGAGGAGGAGGAGGCCGCTGCTGCATTTTTTTAATGCGGGAGGGGGCGGGATGCAAAATTGCCCGGCAGCTCCCGAATCTTGGCACTCAAACGATGCACCAATGCGAATAAGGAAGACTGATGAGCGCTGCCGGGGGGGGGGGCTCGTGTGGGCTTGATGCAGACTCAGCATGGCGGGGAGGGAAGGGGGCACGCCGCCGGGGCTGCAAGGATCCTGCGCACACTCGCCTGAGGACCTGCGGAGCCAACATGCATAGGATCGGGCGGGCCACGCTGCAATGCCATCCGAAGCGTGCAGTGCAATCTATTGGGGATTGCTTCCGAGTAGGCCTGCAGCCGGCGGAACGCAAACGAGGTTTGCAAGCGAAGAGCGACGTTCTCGCAAAACTTAACCCCCCCCCCCACCTTTGGCAGGTGAAAACGGGAAGAGTGGGGAGAAATGGGTGCGTTTTGGCAACTGATTGATCTTGGGCAAGCCACACGTCTCATCCATATCGACTTTTGCATCGGCAGCAATTTCTCCCCCCTGCTCCCACGATTGTTGAGGTCTGTTTTGGCAGCCCACGGTATGTGTGGGTTTCGTTTAAGAACATAAGAACATAAGAAGAGCCATGCTGGATCAGGCCAAGGGCCCATCTAGTCCAGCTTCCTGAATCTCACAGCGGCCCACCCCAGGTGCCCCAGGGAGGCAGGAGACAACAAGATGCTTGCATCCTGTTGCCACTCCCTTACACCCGGTACCTGTAGCCCACCACCTTTGTAAGGAGGTTGCACAATCCATCATTGCCTATAGCCCACAATGGATCTTTCCTCCAGAAATCGGTCTAATCCTCTCTTAAAGACATCAAGACCAGATGCCATCACCACCTCCTGTGGCAAGGAGTTCCACAGATTAACCACCCGCTGGGTAAAAAAGTACTTCCTTTTATCTGTTTTAACTCTCCCAACCCTCAGTTTTAGCGGATGCCCCCTGGTTCTGGTGTTGTGAGAGAGGGAAAAGAACATCCCTCTATCAACTCTATCCCTTCCATGCATAATTTTGTATGTCTCAATCATGTCCCCCCTCAGGCGCCTTTTTTCTAGACTGAAGAGCCCCAAACGCTGCAGTCTTTCTTCATAAGGGAGGTGCCCCAGCCCCGTAATCATTTTTGTCGCTCTCTTCTGCACCTTTTCCAACTCCACTATGTCCTTTTTGAGATGCGGCGACCAGAACTGGACACAATATTCCAGGTGCGGCCTTACCATTGCTTTGTACAATGGCATGATAATATTGGCTGTTTTATTCTCAACCCCTTTTTTAATTACCCCGAGCATGGAATTGGCTTTCTTAATTGCTGCCACACACTGGGTCGATACCTTCATGGAATTGTCCACCAGCACCCCAAGATCTCTCTCCTGAGCTGTCACAGACAGCTCAGAACCCATTAGCCTATAGGTGAAGTTTTGGTTTTTGGCCCCAATGTGCATCACTTTACATTTGTTTACGTTGAAACGCATCTGCCATTTGGCTGCCCATTCCCCCAACTTGGAGAGATCCTTCTGGAGCTCTTCACAATCCTCTCTGGTTTTCACCACCCGGAAAAGTTTTGTGTCATCTGCAAACTTGGCCACCTCGCTGCTTATCCCTGTCTCTAAGTCATTTATGAATAAGTTGAAAAGCACGGGCCCCAAGACAGATCCCTGGGGCACTCCACTTTTCACCTCTCTCCATTCTGAAAATTGCCCATTTACCCCCACTCTCTGTTTCCTGGCCCTCAACCAATTCTGGATCCATAAGAGGACCTGCCCTCTTATTCCCTGACTGTGAAGTTTCTTCAGCAGCCTTTGGTGGGGGACCGTGTCAAACGCCTTCTGAAAATCCAGGTATATGATATCCACAGGTTCACCCACATCCACGTGCCTGTTGACCTTTTCAAAGAATTCCAAAAGGTTTGTGAGGCAAGACTTACCCTTACAGAAGCCATGCTGACTTTCTTTTAGCAGTACTTGTTCCTCTATGTGTTTTAGGATTTTATCTTTGATAAGGCTTTCCACCATCTTACCCGGAACAGACGTTAGGCTGACCGGCCTGTAGTTTCCAGGGTCCCCCCTTCTCCCTTTTTTAAAGATTGGCGTGACATTGGCTATCCTCCAATCCTCTGGCACCGTGGCCGTTTGAAGGGACAAGTTGCATACTCTAGTTAATAAGAGGTCAGCAACTTCGTTCTTTAGTTCCTTAATAACTCTTGGATGTATACCATCTGGGCCTGGTGACTTATTTATATGTAGTTTATCAATTTGATCTAAAACATCTTCCTTATTCACCATTATCTGCTTTAATTCCTTAGTTAGGAAGGGCTGTTCGGGCTGTGGTATCTGCCCAAGTTCTTCTGCTGTGAAGACGGACGCAAAGAATTCATTTAATTTCTCTGCAATCTCCAAGTCCCCTTTTATCTCATCTTTCCCTCCCTCACCAACCGCCTCTCTGGCAGGTTTCCTGCTTCTAACATATTTGAAGAAGCTTTTATTATTCCCCTTTATGTTGCTAGCCATGCGTTCCTCAAACGCTTTCTTGGCCTCCCGTATCACCTTCTTACTTGTCTTTTGCCAGAGTTTATGTTCCTTTTTATTCTCCTCACTGGGGCAAGACTTCCATTGACGGAAAGAAGCTTCCTTGCTCTTTACAGCTTCTCTAACTTCGTTTGTCAGCCATGCAGGTACCCTCCTGGACCTTGTTGAACCCTTCTTTCTTTGCGGTATACACTCCCGCTGGGCGTCTACTACTGTCACTTTAAACAGCCTCCACGCAGCCTGGAGGGATTGGACTCTTTTTACCTTCCCTTTCAATTTCTGTCTAACTAGTCTCCTCATCTGAGGGAAATCTGCCCTTTGAAAGTCCAGGATTCTTGTGTCAGATTTGCTCTGCACTCTTTCCTGGACATGCATGGCAAAACCAATCGCAGCATGGTCACTGTTCCCCAATGGCTCAGTAACACATACATCCCTCACTAAGTCCCGAGTGCCACACAATATTAAATCCAGAGTCGCCTGTCCTCTGGTCGGCTCCATGACTAGCTGCTCTAAGGCACAGTCATTCAACACATCAAGGAATCCGGTCTCTCTTTCTTGACCAGAGCAGCAGTTGACCCAGTCAATATGAGGATAATTGAAGTCCCCCATGATTACAATCCTGTCTCTCTTGGTCACTGCCCTGATTTGTTCCCTCATTTCAAGGTCACCTTCAAGTTTTTGATCGGGAGGACGATAGCACACCCCCACTATTACATTGCTCTTACGGCCTGGTAGTTTAACCCACAGTGACTCCACGGAGGAGTCCGGCCCACCTTCAGTTTCTACTCTGCTGGATTCTATCCCTTCTTTGATATAGATGGCCACCCCTCCGCCAACACGCCCTTCCCTGTCCCTCCTATAGAGTTTATAGCCTGGAATTGCAGTATCCCACTGATTCTCTGCATTCCACCAGGTTTCCGTTATACCTACTATATCAACATTTTCCCTAGCCACCAAACATTCCAGTTCCCCCATCTTTGCTCGGACACTTCGGGCATTCGCATAATAACACCTATATATGGGGTTCTCTAAGGAGGGACTGTTTTTTGATCCCTTTCCCCCTCCTCTCTTTGTACTGGACAAACTATCACTTACACTCAGGTTTGAAGTTCTAATTCCTACTCCTCCATTGCTCTTTGGTACTCCTCCACCCTCCTCTTCCCGTAGGGATGAGGAGTTCCGAACCGGACGCCACTCGGCTCCTGTCGGCTTTCCCCCAGGGATCAGTTTAAAAGCTGCTCTGCCACCTTTTTAATATTAAGCGCCAGCAGCCTGGTTCCATTTTGGTTCAAGTGAAGCCCGTCCCTCTTGTACAGGCCTGGCTTGTCCCAGAATGTGCCCCAGTGCCTAACGAATCTAAACCCTTCCTCCCGACACCACCGTCTCATCCACGCATTGAGACTCCTGAGCTCCGCCTGCCTAGCTGGCCCTGCACGTGGAACTGGTAGCACTTCTGAGAACGCCACCTTGGGGGTCCTGGCCTTCAGCGTCCTGCCTAGCAACCTAAATTTGGCTTCCAGGACCTCCCGGCTACATTTCCCCACATCGTTGGTGCCAACATGCACCACGACCGCTACCTCCTCCCCAGCACTCCCTACCAGCCTATCTAGACGAGAGGTGATGTCCGCAACCTTCGCACCAGGCAGGCAAGTCACCATGCGGTCCTCACATCCGTCACAGACCCCTCTCTCTATATTCCTAACTATAGAATCGCCCACAACAAGGAGACCACGACCCCCCTCCCGCCGAGGAGCATCCTTAGTGCGACTGGATGCGGGCTCATCACCGGAAGAAGGGGCCCCCGCTGGGGGATCGATTCCCTCTACTCCAGGCTGATGTCCTCCAGCCCTGAGACTCCTTTCCCCAGCAGCTGAGGAGCTGCCTGGCTGAGAATGGGACGAAGCCTGCAAGTCCCCGGAAGTCTCACCATGAACCCTCACTACCTGTCTATGCTTCTCCAGGTTGGCAACCAAGGCCTCTAGGGAGCAGACACGTTCCCTGAGTGCCTGGAGCTCCTTGCACCGAGGACACACCCACGACTTATGCACCAGAGGCATATAGTCATACATGTGGCACTCTGTACAAAACACTGGATAGCCCCCACCCAACTGCTGGCTGTCTGGCTCCATCTCTGTATTTATTAAGGGATGAACTGCCCTGCTTCTCAGAGAGAGGGCAGGGTCTGGGGCCCTGGCTTCCTCGCCCTGCTGCTTAACTCGCACAGATGCGTAACGCGCTTTTACTTGGCACTTGGTCGCGGACGAGGCACTTTGTCGCAGGACAGCACTCGCTGCTCGTGTCCACTCGCTTGGAACTGCTCTTGGAACTGCTCTGTTTCAGAAGTGCATTTGCGTTGCTTTGCCCTGGCATCATCCTGGCGTATGGAGCCAGTGCAAGGAGGCTTGACCAACATAATTCAGTGGGCTGCACTTCCTGCAACATGCACAGGGTTGGGGACAAGGGTGTGGGTCACCTTCTCTCCTGTGCAGGGCTGACCCTGCTTTGTGCAAGTTCTCAGGTTCTGCAGCCTTCCCAGCGCTCCCTTTTTCTCTGGGACCACGTCCTGAAAGCTCCTCCTTGCACTGCTCACCTCTGCCTGGAAAAAATGGCAGCCCAACCTCAGGGATCTGCCCCAGACGCACACGCCCAGTGGTGGGATTCAAATAAATTAACAACCGGTTCTAGGACGTCATAGCCGGAGCCAAAAAAACAACACCAAAGCCAGCCGAGGTAAGCAGCAGGGCCCGGCCATTTAACAACCGGTTCTATAGAACTTGGGCGAACTCCCTGAATCCCACTACTGCACACGCCCCCCCCCCCACTGCCATGCCTCCTCCTTCCAATCCCTGGACTTGAACTGGAAGAGGGGAGAAAGGGGAAGAGGAACCCTGGAGGGTGGCAGTGTGGAAAAAGTGTCAGAAACCCTCCAATTTCTTTGCCTTCCCCCTGGGGGGGGACTTATTGAGTCTCCCAAGGCTTCTAGGATGCCTCAGCCTCCCAAAAAAGCAGCAGAGACGCACTGCTCCAGTCATCCTGAATCAGGGTCAGTTTTAGGCCCTATTGTGTCCAATAGGGCCTTGTGCCTAAGGGGGGGGGTGTCCCACGCTAGGTGGATGGCTAGGCTAGACGACAGTTCCCACCAGCAGAGCTGGGCTTTTGGTGTGGCCGCGTGATCCTCCCTGAATTCAGTGCCATTGCAGGGAGACCATATGGCAGGGCGGACACAGTGGTGGGATTCAGGGGGTTCGTCCAGGTTCTACAGAACCAGTTGTTAAATGGCCGGGCCCCACCCACTCGCTGACCTCGGCTGGCTCCGGGTTTCTTTTGGCTCCGGCTATGACATCATAGAACCGGTTGTTAATTCATTTTAATCCCACCACTGGGCGGACAGGTCATTAAGGGGACCTTGGACTCCCCCACCCCGCCACCGAACAATAGATCTTTGCCAGCCCTGCTGCAGAGAGGGACATGGAACTGTTGATTGGACACTCCAGCCCACCTGACCAGGTTAAGGGGCTGGCCCAGGTGCCCGAGGATTGTAAACCCTCCAGTCAGATGGACTTGTGCAGTGGTGGGATTCAAATAAATTAACAACCGGTTCTGTGACCTTCAGGGCGGCCGCTGCCTTTCTTCCCTCTCCCAACCTAAAATTAGTGTCCGGTTCTACAGAATAGGTGAGAACTGGCTGAGTCCCACCACTGGGCTTGTGGCATAATCAACTTCAGGTTTTCCATGCTCAAAGATACTGGTGTGCCTGGCCCACTCCGTCGCTGGAGAACAGCAGCTTTTCCCTCTACAGCTTGTGACCCCCATCATCCCAGGGCTGCGCTGGCTTCCCATTTGTTTCCTGCTGCAATTCAAAGCACTTGTTCCGTTTGAAGCCCTAAACCAGGACTGTCAAATGTAAGGCCCACAGGCCAGATGTGGCCCCCAGAAGCAATTTCACCAGCCCCCATTAGGCTCCCGTGTGTCTTGAAATTACACCGTTGGCACATTTTATCTTCTGTCATTTGCGTTCAATACGTTTCTTCGTGAGAACAAAGTGCTCATTTCTAGCCATTGTCTGTTTAATGATCAATCAATCAACAGGTACTTATATACCGCTTTTCAACATGAAGTTCACAAAGCGGTTTACAGGCAAATAGTAATAATAATAAAATTAAATGGCTCCCTGTCCCAAAGGGGCTCCCAATCTAAAAAAAATGCAGAACACCACCAGCAACAGCCACTAGAAAAGACACTGCGCAGGGGTGAATGGGGCCAATTGCTCTCCCCCTGCTAAATATAAGAGAAACACCACTTTAAAAAGTGCCTCTTGCCCAGTTAGCAGGGGTCACTTCCGGCCTGAGCTTGACACCCCTACCCGTAACAGTTTGGATCTGGTGTACTTTAAAGACCATGTACTGCCCTGGGATTTTGCCAGCCCACTGAGATTTGAGGAAGAGAGAGTGCTAATGGTTCAACTCCCTTCCCTTCCTGAGGCTTGACCGACAAACAGGAGACGGGGCCTTGTCTTTGGTGGCCCCGGAGCTGTGGGACTTCCTTCCTCAGGAGGCTGATGGTTCCTTCTCTTTCTTATCATTTAAAACAGTCCTAAAGACCCTCCTGGTCCAGTGAGCTTTTCGTAAACGAATGGGTGCTGTTGTAAGGATAGGTGAGGGGTGAACAAATTGCTGGATTTGTCATTCTGCATCTTGGCTTCTCTGTGTACAATTTGTGCAACAAAACTCTATCAGTATTATTTTCATGTTTTAAACTTCACACGTTTGGTTTTTTGCTGCCCAGCCCTAAGGCAATAAGGTGGGAGATAAATCCAAAAATAAAATAAGAGGATGCCTTCAGGGTGAGATTGCCTCCACTTGTGAGGCTGAATTCACAGCACCAGTCACCTCTCAGAGGTGCAAAGAAGCAGAAACGACCTAACAGGAGCTGTCGCCTTCGGAGCTGATTTCTGCAAAAAAAAATTTATGTCCCGGGTAATCACCAGTGAAAACTCACATGAGGGCAGGTGGAGGACAGAAGTGGACACCTTGCTCTGCAAACACCCTCTCTGTGCTGATATTGTGTAATATGGTTGAATAATGAATGCACTTATGCCCCTTGGGCAGAAGTCATATGTGTGTCCTCTGTGCAAGGAGCTCCAGGCATGCAGAGTGCAGCTTAGCTCCCTTGAGGCCGTAGTGGCGGACCTGGAGAAGCATAGGCAGGTACAGAGGAGTCCCAGGGAGACGCAGGCGTCATCCCACCCTCAGATGCTGAGGAAGGAGGTCTCAGGGCTGGAAGGCCAAATTTAGGTTGCTAGGCAGGAAGCTGAAGTTCAGGACCCTCAAGGTAACATTCTCAGAAGTGTTACCTGTTCAGGGCCAGCCAAGGAGATGGAGCTCAGGGGTCTCAGTGTGTGGATGAGACAGTGGTGAAGGAGGGGGTTAGATTCATTAGGAAGTGGGGGATGTTTTGGGACAAGCCAGTCCTGCAAAAGAGGGACGGGCTTCACTTGAACCAAAACGGAACCAGGGTGCTGGCACATACTGTAAAAAAAGTGGCAGAGCAGCTTTTAAACTGACCCCTGGGGGAAAGCCGACAGGAGCCGAGTGGCATCTGGTTCGGGACTCCTCATCCCTACAGAATGAGGATGGAGAAGTTGACAGGGTGCTGACAGAGTAGAAATTAGGAGTGGAAGCAAATAATGGAGCAAAATGTGGCCCTTCTTGGGGGGGGGGGCCATATACAGGTGCTTTTATGCAAATGCCTGAAGTCTCTGAGTGAAGATGGGTGAAATGGAATGTTTGGTGGCTGGGAAAACATTGATGTAGGCATTTCAGGCATTTGCATAATGGAAACCTAGTGGAATGCGGAGAACCAGGGGCAGAGGTTTTTCTACAGGGATGGCAAAGCTCTAAGTTTTGCAAGAAGCCTTACCTTGCAGTGGAAATCACTCCTCTCCCTTGCTGCTGTAGCCAGTAAGAATGCCAAGATGTTGCTGTTCCCTGTGAGGATTGGCTAAAACGGTGCAGGAGAGGAGTGATTTCCATTGCAAGGTAAGGCTTATTGCAAAACTTAGAGCTTTGCCATCCCTGTAGAAACGCCACTGACCAGGGGGATACCGCAACCCCAGGCTATAAACTCCGTAGGAGGGACAGGGAGGGGCATATTCGAGGTGGGGTGGCCATCCATAGATGGAAAAGGGTAGAATCCAGGAAAGGGTAGAATCCAGCAGAGTAGAAATTGTAGGTAGGTCCTACTCCGCCATAGAGTCTGTGGGTTAAGCTACCAGGCCCAAAGAGCGACGTAATAGTGGGGGCGTGCCATCATCCTTCAGATCAAAAATTTGAAGGGGACCTTGAAATTAGGAAACAAATCAGGGAGGCATCAAAAAGGAGCAGGATTGTAATCATGGGTGGCTTCAAATATTCTCAAATCAACTGGGTCAACTCGTGCTCTAGTCAAGAAAGAGAGACTGGATTCCTTGACATGCGAAATGGCTGTGTTTTAGAGCAGCTACTGATGGAGCCCACCAGTGGACAGGTGGCTCTGGATTTAATATTGTGTGGTACTAGGGACCTGGTTAGGGATGTCAGTGTTACTGAGCTGTTGGGGAACAGTGACCATGCTGCTATCTGTTTAGCCATGCATGTCAGAGGAAGAGAATGCCAAGCAAATCTGGCATGAAAACTTTTGATTTCCAAAGGGCAGATTTCCCTCAGTTGAGAAAGAAAGAAATTGAAAGGAAGGTAAAAACAGTCCAATCTCTCCAGGCTGCATGAAGGCTGTTTAAAACAACCATAGTAGAGGCCCAACAGAAGTGTATACTACAAAGAAAGGCTCGACTAGATCCAGGAGGGTGCCTGTATGGCTGACAAAATTAGAGAGCAAGGAAGATTCCTTCCATAAATGTAAGTCTTGGCCTAATAAGGAGAATAAAAAAAGAACACAAACTGGCATGGTGATACGGGAGGCCAGGAAAGACTCTGAGGAACGCATGGCCAGCAACATAAAGGGGAACAATGAAAGCTTCTTCAAATATGTTAGAAGCAAGAAACCTGCCAGAGAGGTGGTCGGCCCGCTGGATGGTTAGGGAGGAAAAGGGGAGATAAAAGATGGCTTGGAGATTGCAGAGAAATTAAATGAGTTATTTGCATCTGTCTTCACGGCAGAGAAGATGTTTTAGACATTTGACAAATTAAAGATCAATAAGTCACCAGGCCCAGATGGCATCCACCCAACAGTTGTTAAGGAACTAAACAACGAAGTTGCTGAACTCTTAACTTGTCCCTTAAAACTGCCACGGTACCAGAGAATTGAAGGATAGCAAATATCACGTCAATCATTACAAAAGGAAGCAGAGGGGACCCGACAAACTACAGGCCAGTTAGCCTGACATCTGTTCCAAGTAAGAAAGCCCCACTGAAGACAAAAAAAATCTTAAAACGGATTGAAGAACAAGCCTTGCTGAAGGAAAATCAGCATGGCTTCTGTAGGGTTAGTCTTGTCTCACAAACCTTCTAGAATTCTTTGAAAAGGTCAACAGGCATGTGGATATGGGCAAACCCATGGATATTATATATCTGGATTTTCAGAAGGCATTTAAGATGGCCCCTCACAAAAGGCTGCTGAGAAAACATATCAGAAAATAAGAGGGAAGGTCCTCTTATGGATTAAGAATTGGTTGAGGGCCAGGAAACAGAGAGTGGGGGACAATGGGCAATATTCACAGTGGAGAGAGGTGAAGAGCAGTGTGCCCCAAGGATTTGTCCTGGGACCAGTGCTTTTCAACTTGTTCATAAATAACCTGGAAGCAGGGATAAGCAGCCAGGTGGCCAACTTTGCAGATGATACTAAACTTTTCTGGGTGGTGAAAACCAGAAGGGATTGTAAAGAGCTCTAGAAGGATGTCACCCAACTAGGGGAATGGGCAGTAAGGCCACATCTGGAGTTCGGCATACAGTTCTGGCCACCACGTCTCAAAAAAGGAGATAGTGGAACTGGAAAAGGTGCAGGAGAGAGTGATGAAAATGATTACTGGGCTGGGATACCCCCCTTATGAGGACTCTTGTTTGGGACTCTTCAGTCTAGAAAACAGCCTGAGGGGGGACATGATTGAAAACCAAAAGGGATTGTGAAGAGCTCCAAGAGGATCTCTCCAAACTGTGGGAATAGGCAGCAAAATGGCAAATGCGCTTCGATCTAAACAAGTGCAAAGTGATGCACATTGGGGCAAATAATCAAAACTTCACTTCTGAGTTGTCTGCAATGGATCAGGAGAGGGATCTTGGAGTGCTAGTGGCAGTGGTGGAAAAAAAAACACAATTCCATGCTTGGGGTAATTTAAAAAAGGGTTTGAGAATAAAACGGCCAGTATTATTATGTCATTGTACAAATTGTTGTTAAGGCCACATCTGGAGTAGTGTGTTCAGTTCTTGTCACCACATCTCAAAAAGGACATAGTGGAGCTGGAAAAAGTGCAAAAGAGATCGACAAAAATTATTCCTGGGCTGGAGTACCTCCCTTATGAAGATAGGCTACAACATTTGGGGCTCCAGTTTAGAAAGAAGGCACCTGAGGGGGAACATGATTGACACATATTAAATTATGCATGAGATGGATACATGGATAGAGGGATCTTTTCCCTCTCTCGTAACACCAGGACCACTTCCACTTAAACTGTTGGAAGAGTTCAAACAGATAAAAGAAAATACTTTTTCCCCCAGCGGGTAATTAACCCATGGAACACCTTGCCACATGATATGGTGATGGAATCTGGCCTGGGTTCCTTTGAAAAGCGATTGGAGAGTTTGATATAAGAAAAGTCCATTGCAGGCTACAGGTCATGATGGGTGTTGCAGCCTTCTTATTGTAGAAGCCAGCTACCTCAGACTGCCAGATGCAGAAGAGTGGCAACAAGATATGGGTATCTCTTTGTCTTGTGTGCTCCTTGAGGAATCTGGTGGGCCACTGTAAGTTACAGGAAGCTGAACTAGATGGGCCTTGGCTTGCTCCAGTGCGGCTCTTCCTATATTCTTACATAATGCAGTGCTTCCCAGACATACCTCTGACACGACGCACCGGCATCCAGAAGTGTCAGGAATGTGCCAGAGTCGCTTTTCACAAGTTGAGTCTCAAGTCAGCATCATGACTCAACCCGCACAAATATTTCGAGTCATTTTGACTCAAGTCCCAAGTCATTTCAAGAAACAAGTCAAGTCCTTGAGCAACGCCCCCCTCCCAACTTAAGCATTCCTCCTCCCCACAAGACCCACCTCCTGGAACCACCTACCCACCACATCGGCTGTTCTCATTGGTCTGGAGGATGATTTCCAGATTGCTCACAAGGTCTTTCAGAGTGACATGGAAAAAATTAAACAAGGAAGCACACACTAAAGGGAGTCAGGACTTGAGTCAAATTCTAATCATGACTCTGAGTCACTGCCACAAGTCTCAGGTTGCACCCAAGTTAGTGATGTCCAACACTCGTCAAGAAAAACCAACATTTTTGCAACTTGAGTCCCCATCCCTTGGAAGTAGTGATGACGCAATGATGTCATGGCAACTTCTAGGTTCAGAGAACAGACACTGACTGCACCAAGCCTCCTACTGCTGCTTGTAGGGTCATGTCACGGTCTTGCTGCCAGGCAGCAGGCAGGCATCCCACAACACCCAGACAAGTGCCTTGCAATGCCCTGTTGGAACTCCCTGGTACAATACCCATTGCTGGTGCCCATTCACAACAGCTCTGAGGGATGTGTGTTTTCTATAGCAGGCAGTCTTTGAAACCACAGATAAAATCTTTGTGTTCAGGCATCAGCCCCAATGCCAGCTGTGACTTCCATGGTTCATGTGATCCTCTCCATACCAGCCCTGCTGAGCACAGTTGGATTTACTCCTTAGTAAGCAGGCATAAGATATTTGCGGCAGTTTTGTACGAAATAGCATCAGCTGCCCCCCCCCTTTCATATACAGAAAATAGCGGCTATTAAAAGCTGGAGACATCATCCAAATCTAGCTTGCCTGTGTAGAGTGGTCTTTCTCTCTTAGGATGAAAGACTGCAGCCTTAGGGGCTCTTCAGCCTGGAAAAAAGGCACCTGAGGGTGGGGGACATGACTGAGACATACAAAATCAAGCGCGGGAGGGATAGAGTCGATGGAGGGAGGTTCTTTTCCCTCTCTCACAATACCAGAACCAGGGGACATCCACTGAAATTGAGTGTTGGGAGAGCTAGAACAGATAAAAGGAAATACTTTTTTATCCAGCGGGTAATTAATCTGTGGAACTCCTTGCCACAGGAGGTGGTGATGGCATCTGGTCTAGATGCCTTTAAAAGGGGACTGGACAGATTTCTGGAGGAAAAGTCCATAGTGGGCTATATGCCATGATGGGTGATGCAACTTCCTTACATTAAGAGTTGGCTACTTCAGAGTGCCGGGTGCAAGGGAGTGTCAACAGGATGCAGGCATCTTGTGGTCTCGTGTGCTCCCTGAGGCACTTGGTGGGCCACTGTGAGATACAGGAAGCTGGACTAGGTGAGCTCTTGACCTGATCTAGCAGGGCTTTTGTTCTTAAGGCCCAAACTGGGTAATGATAGCTCCCTTCCCGCAAGGAGGATAGCTAATTCTCTTTTATTTACCTCATATTTACCTCAGAATTTTACCTCAGAATGCTAGGTGCAACGGAGTGGCAACAGGATGCAGGCATCTTGTGGTCTCGTGTGCTCTCTTAGGCTCTTGGTGGGCCACTGTGAGATACAGAAAGCTGGACTAGATGGGCCTTTGGCCTGATCCAGTGGGGCTCTTCTTACGCGCTTATGGGAGTAAGCCTGGGCCAGCAGTTCCCAAACTCTCCAGCAGCCCCCAAGCGCTCCAAGTGTTTGCGGGGGCAAGGAATGGCAGCAATGCGATCAGCAGGATCGTCTCGCTGCTGGCAGTATGATGGGGCTGGGGGGACTTACGGCTGCCCTCCCCAGTGTCTGTGGGTTGGGTTCCCCGTGCGTCCAAAAACTAAAAAAGTATTGCAACCCACTGCCCAGTTGCAATCATGAAACCAGAAGTGGCCCACAATCTTTTTTTTTTTTTAGACACACAGGTTTGAAAACCCCTGGCCTGGGTCATTAACCCCCTTCCCCCCCCCCACATACACAACGCCAAGTTTCTCAACACCATATTTCTTCACTGTTCTGCCTGTGTTCCAGTGCGCCCAGCCCTGCTGCGACCAGAGGGATTGTCCTCTAGCTTGGTCCCCTTTCCTTGTGGCGAAGAAGGGTGTGGAGGAAGAGGGTCCGAGCAGCAAGCAGGATGAGCTGCCTCATGGGCAGGTGGGGAGCAGCATGAGGTACGGGGCACCCTGCCATTCCCCTTCCCCGCAGCCCGCTATTTGGAGCAGCTGTTCTGCCCAGCCTCTTGAATGAGCCACCCTGGTGGGACGACCAAAGGGACTGGACCGAGCGGCCTCTTTCTCCGTGGGTTTCATCCACTACAGGTTCGGAACTCTGTGCTGAAAAGGACTCACAGAACCTCCTAGGCGCAACCGGACAGGGCACCAGCTGCAAGTCCCTGCCGATCAGAAGTTGTGGATTTCATTATCTGTGGATTTCGGTATCCAGGGATTGGTCCAGGAACGGCTCCCCCACAGATGCCCAGGCACAACATGAACAAGCGGAGGACGAACAGCTGGGGGTGAAGGCCTGGAAAGGAAGTGGATTTTCACCACACAGGACATGCCCACCTCTAGCCCACCACAGGTTTGCCAGTTCTGCTGAAGGTGAGATGCCAAGACAGAAGCAAGGTGCTCAGGCACGGAGGGAGTCCGGTTGGAGTAAATAAGAACATGTAGTAAATTGGGCTCAGAAGTGGAGCCTGGTTAAGCCTGGCCTGGCCTGGCCTTGAAGCGGGTGCTTCAAGTGCCCCCTTAGCAATCCCTGTCCATTGGCGATTCCACTCTGCTCTCCTGCCCTTCTCAACAGGCGTGGCCCAGTCTAGCCCCACATCAGCCCCAGTTGCTGTTCATTCCTTCCACATTTGCCAGTGAAAGAAAACTGAGGCGTGTGGGAGCGAGTGTGTGTCTTTCCGCCACACCTTTCCTCCGATGCTCCTTTCTGCCTGTGTCAGGTTAGAGAGCAGGAGACTGAAGAGGAAGTGTGCAGACAAGTGGCAGCAACAGCAGCTCATCAGGTCTTCTCTGGGGAAAGAGTAAATGCAAGAGCTGGAGCCAGGTGGTGTCGTTCATACAGGATTCTAGAACAGCAGCCTCCAAACTGAAGACTGCTGTGCCCTAAAAATGCTCTCCCCATCCCCAGTGGTGCTAATTTTCCGCTGCAGCCCCACTCCAATTCCAAGCCAATCTGGGCAGTTGCGTCTATTGCCCAGCGCCCCAGAAGTCTGTGCAATAGGATGTCTGGGAAGGCACGATTGCCCAGATCATCCCTGGCACCAAATTGGCTTGGAGATAGAGTAGCGCTTCAGCGGAATATTAAGCGGCACTCACAGAGGGGAGGGTCCAGCCTGCAGGCCAGGGTGTAATGAGCCCTGTTGGTTCACCTTATACGTGATAGAGTCCTTTTCTAGTTTTTTAGGATAGTAATGAGGCATAAGGGTGGGCCCTGAATAAAACAACTTATTCCTGGACCCTCACCTGCAAATTTACTCCTGTACCTAGAGCCCCCCTCCCCTCAGAAAAGAAGCTGAAACCTGGAAGAACACAGGGGTCAAACTCTGTAATCTGGCAGTCCTAACACACTGCTGTTGCTTACCTATGAGAACTCTTCACTCTTGCAGAGACACCGCTTTTCTACAGTCTGCTGGAAACAGAACTAAAATGGTGATTTTTGCTGGCACCAAATACTATATTTCTGCAGTGTCCTTCCCCATGTCTAAGATTTTAAAAAAATCTGATTCCGTATATCTCCATTCCACCGTTCTTGCCTTGAAGGTAACCCCGGTTGGCTCATAAATGGAATGAAAACAATCTAGGTCAATGCAATCATGAAAGAAAACAACCAAATTAAATTAAAGCCAAGTCCAGAACTAGAAAATCAGATCCACCATCACTCCTCTCCAAAAGGCGAATAGCTCCCAAATAGCTTTACACAGCTCCCAAAGGCTCATAATGTAGGGGCCAATCAGATCTGCAAGGGGACTAGAAGGTTGGCACCACCATCTGTGCCACCTACTGGTTGCCCTTTGTGCCTCCAAAGGCACCTAGAGGCAAGATCTCAGATGATGACTGAGGCGGCACATATCAGAGGAGATGGTCCTGAAGGCATCCAAGTTCCAAAACCACCAAGGCCTTTAAAAGTCATAACCAGCACCTTGAGTTGAGCCTGGTTGGAAATTGGTCACCAAAGCCCTTCACAAAGAACTGGGTGATGCCATTCCATACAGCAGCCTCAGTCAGCACCAGACGCCCACATTTTGCATCAAGTGAATTTTTTCAATGCATTTCACAGGCAGCCCTGCGTAAACAGTGGCTCAACCCGGAATTGACCAGAGCGTGGATAACAGCTAGATCAGATCTCACCAAGAAAGATTGCAGCTGACGAAGCTGATGAAAGGTGTCCCTTATCACTGAGGACACCTGGGACACCAACAGTAGTCCCAGATCGAGGTCTTTGAGGGAGAGCGTAACCCCATTTAGGACAGGCAGCACATCGTATCCCAGCATGGTTGGGCATCCAACTGGTCTTCTCTGGATTGAGTTCCCACTTCTCCTCCTCGCCATCCAGTTCCAGGAGGGATTCCAACACTCCTCCAGATCAGAACCCCCCACCCCTGCAGGTGTGCACATGGCATGTTACTGCAGAACATGTGCTCAGATCATGCAGGCCTATTCCACAAAGGTCTCCTACAGTCTTCTTCAGTCAGAAGCTCCTTCTTGCTTCTGTTTCTAATTGCTTCCTGTTCAGCATGGCCTGGGCATTATTGATGAACTTCCTCTGAATTAGTTCTTGTTTTCAGCCCCAGAAGGGACTTTAATAACTGTTTTCCTCCTTTATGTACACGAGTGAGGGCACAATCCTAACCTGGAGTTAGGCTGGCACAGTTAGGCCAGACAAACATGGCCAGTACAGGGGACACTGCAAAGTATGTTTGGACCACTCTTGGGGGCAGAGAGGCCAGACACAGACATGTGCCATCCTCCCTGTCTCCAAGCGTAGTCCCAACACGCTTTATGGTGGCCCTTGTGCCAGCCAAACTTTGCTGGCCTAACTATGCCAGCCTAACTCCAGGTTAGGATTGCGCCCTGAGAGAGATAAATAAGAAGGAATTGCCTGCAGGGAACCATGTCCTTCTTTTCCTGATTTTCAGCCACATCTTCACTTCTGACTCCCTCCCCCAGCCCCCAGTGCAAGATAGGGGTGGATTCTAGAATAGGCTTTTCACAGGCTGATGAATGGGAAAGACTGGAGTCAGTCCTGAATGAGCTTAGAATGAAAGTAGAAACATACAGTATTTGGTATTTTCTTCTTCCCTTTATCACCTCTTCTATCAATACACTTTCCAGTTTCTTGCTCTCTGTGCCTCCTTCCCCCCACCTTTCTAAAACTCGTCCACTGTGAATGCATGAAAAGAAAGATTGATGCCTTCGGGAGTTTGTTTTAAACTGCACTATCCTATTTGAAGATATTGGGACCAAAAAGGAAAGGAACTGGAAAAGCAGGAGGGGAATGCAAAGAGGAGGGGGGGCCCAGAGAGGGCTTTCGCATGCTGCTGCAGAAGCCAAAGTGCTTGCAAGGAAGCCTCTTCCTTTAAAATTTAATTTTTAAAAAGCTGTATCTCTTGGTAGTCCAGGACCTGCAGCGTGTGTGCGTGCTCGCGTGCACGCACATGTGTGTAAGAGAGGAAGAAGAAGAAGAAGAAGGAATTGCTTGTACTGTGATTCGGGCTCATGAAAGCACAAAAAACAGACAGGATAATTGTTGGAATTGTCAGCATCATTATTAGCATAGCGCTTTTGAGTTTTCCCAACATTTCTCACATGCTATTCACACATTACATGCAACATGTGTCCTGTGGGTAGACAGAATGTACCGTGTGTGTGCCTGGCTCCCCTCAGAGGGTCAGGATAGCACTGCTTAATTGTAAGTAGGGAGGTCCAAACACAGGTGCACACAATTAAGCAATGGTGCTCTAGGAAGGAAGAAGGACATACATGCTCACAAGGCATTCATGCTCGATCAGACGGGGATGGGGCCAGACATACTCCCTCCACAATTTGAAATAATCATTATTATTTCCAAAACGTATACCCTGCCTTTCCCATGCCAAAGCAAATGCCCAAGGCAGCTCACAAAATTCCACAATAAATATGCAATGTATAAAAACATCCTTAAACACAGACTCAGAAGAGCTAATTTGGATTGGGGTAACTCTTTGGTCCAGAAAGAAGCAGCCAAGCCACAGCACTATTACAGAGACACAGAGGGCAGACATCAACCCATCACCCAAAAGACAGGCTCTGTGGTGCGCACCAGAAATCAGGTCCAAACCCACATAACTAAATCCTGACTTAGACCCAGCACACTACATTTACCAGTTTCAACCGATTTCTCGATCTGCACTCTATGTTTCTGAGGGGCCTGCTTCCTGTGTTGGCTTTTGGAAAGCATCAGGCTCACAAGTGATCGCCTAGCAGCTGAAGCCATTACCGTTATCCCCGTATTGCCAACAGAGCTGAGGCAGGAAGAGAAAGGAGCCTCACTGGTGCCTTCTCCCATGCACATTTCCAGTGCACTGGGGGAGGGCAAAGCAGGATTGTGTGTGCTTGCCACACCCACTAAGCAGTATCAGCTACTGGCTACATCTCCATGAATGTGGATGTGCATTCAACAGCTGAAAGGGGCCCCACACCAGCTCAGAGACCCCAGTGATGTGACCAGTAAACACTGAATGATTCCCCCCCCCCAAATTAGATTCATGAACAGTGATGTAGAACAGGGCTTAATGGCTGATCTAAGACCACCTAGCAAAGCAGCTCTGAAACATTTTAGCACCTGGGCCCACTTTTTAAAATAACACTCTATTGGGACCCGTGAAAAATGTGATCTAGAAATAAATATTTACTATTATTTTATTTGTTTGGGGAAAAAAAAAACTCAATCCATTTCTCAAAATGAGGCAGCCCTAATCAATTAGCTCAAAGCTTGAAGGACTTAGTTATGTGACCCTAACCCTTCACCTCCCTCCAGTACATGTCAACAGACTTGGGGAAAAACAACAACACCAGAATAAAAATATGCTGAAACATTTACTTCCCTATATATACACATACACACTTGCAAACTGCAGGAGCTGAGCTGTTTGCAGGACAGTTAGCAGCTCTCTGATTTTTGAACTGCCTCAGAGGCAATTAGTTACCTGATCTTTCCATAACCCTTTTGTCACTGGAGGCTCTGTGGTGCGCACCATAAATCAGGTCCAAACCCACATAACTAAACCCTGACTTAGACCCAGCGCACTAACAAATCCAGGACCTCCCAATTTGTAACACATACCTTTTTATCCTACCAAGGCAAGTATTGTGCACTCAGGCTTTCCGCCACTTCCTTCAGAGTAGTCCCATTGACTATAGTAACAGTTGTGGCCTTGGCCCATGTGCTGCCCTGGGCCAGGACCGCAGGCTGCCTCCTGCCCTCACAACTGCCACCTGCACTGTCCCCCATCCCTGCAACTCACCTGGAGCCTCCCGCAACTCAAGGCTGCTCAGCTAAAAGCAAAGGAACAAGTCACAGCACTGTTCTCTTTCTGTACTTTGTTTCTGATCCTAGCAGAAAAGCATGGCTTGTTAAAATGATCAGTTGAGATTTTTATGCCACTCAGAACATCTCAGCCAGTGGCGTTTCTACAGGGATGGCAAAGCTCTAAGTTTTGCAAGAAGCCTTACCTTGCAGTGGAAATCACTCCTCTCTTGCACCGTTTTAGCCAATCCTCAACAGCAACATCTTGGTGTTGCTTACTGGCTACAGCAGCAAGGGAGAGGAGGGATTTACATGACAGGGTAAGGCTTCCTGCAAAACTTAGAGCTTTGCCATCCCTGTAGATACGCCTCTGATCTCAGCACAACTTCGGCTGCTGAAGGTATTTGGGGGGGGGCAGTTTCAGACAGTTGTTTAAAGACCAGAATCTAGCCCAGGAAAAAGTGGCAAACTTTCTTAATCCCAGATTAGATAGGGGCTGAATGTGGTTACTTACAGTGAGGAAATCTGCTCATGCTTCAAATAACTTCTGTTCTTTCCCTAACCTGCTTCTGGGCTGAGCCCTGGGAGAAGAAATAGGCTCAGGGTCTGAGACTAACTGAAGGCACCGAGATTCAAAACCAAATTGAAGGTATCAACATTTAAAAATACAATATTGCTAATAATTCTTAGTAATAAAGTTGTCCCAAGAAAGCCTAAAAGCGACTTCTTTTTCTTTTCTTTCTTTTTCCGGCAAGGGAATTGGTTGATTTGTTCTTATTGGATCTTTGGTCTTAACTCATTATTAGCAGACTGCTGTGCTTTAATCTGCTCTTGTCTTTTAAAGGCTCATCGTAAAGAAATATTTGCTCTGCAGTGCCACCTGCAGTCTAAAGACACATTGTGAACATAGTAAAGAGAAGACCACTGGCGGAGGAAACCCCTTCTTCAAACTACAGTGCCTTGGGTGGGAGACAGATGAGAGCCATGAGGGGAAAGAAAAAGACGCTGTTTGCTCCAGACAAGGTTTTTGAAATATGATGTAGAGCTTTGGACCACCTTACAGGCTTAATTAATAACAGAGGCATTGTGGTGCAAGTTTTCAAAGACTAGAGGAAAATGTAATAATATTTAATTAACAGATTTATATCCCACCTTTCCTATGCCGGAGCAATGCTCAAGTTGGCTTACAATTCAGATTAAAACATACAATATATAAAAAACAAGTAAAATAATAAGGGCAATAAGTCCAATTGAGGGAGAGCAACTGTTTATAACAAGGCACTGCTACAGAGGCATGTGGGGGCAAACAAAGGACATATCACACAAACACAGGACAGAACCAAAATGTTTTGAGCCGTCACTGAAAGACCATGCAGGGGGCAGTTTCCCCGGCCGGGAATTCCATAGTTATGGCACCACTACAGAGAAGGCTCGCCCCCAAGCCGCCATCCCTCTATCCTGAGATAAAGGCAGCGCTTGAAGGAGAACCCCCTTAGAGGACCAAAGAGCAAGCCTGGTATGTTTGGGTGCAGGTGGTCCCTCAGATATCCTGGCCCCAAATCGTGAAGGGCTTTGAAGGTCAAAACCAGCACCTTGAATTGGGCCTGGAAACGAATGAGTTGCCAGTGCAGTTGCCAAAGCAGTGGTCCAGCAGAGTCAAACCACCGAGCTCCAGTACCCAACCGGGCTGCCGTATTCTGCACTAATTGCAGCCTCCAAACCATCTTCAAGGGCAGCCCCATGGAGTTTGTTACAGTAATCCAGTCATGAAGGTGCAATCCCAAGTGCCAGTTCAGGCGTTAAGATACGCCGAAGACTGTCACAAATGTGCCTCCTATGCTGCTCTGGATATAGCACCTGCCTCCTGGACTGTCTGTCCCAGCACAGTATAGGATTTGGCTGTAAGGCATGGACCACCTTGGTCTCAATACAAATTGTGATCGTTATTAAAAGTAGCAGGGTTTGGGGCACCTAAAACCTTTTTTGCAGTGCAGACCCCATTGTTGGAGGGGACATAGCCTGAAGGGGGCAGGGATATACAGTAGTCAGGGGGAAGTAGATTTCCAGGACTTCTCCAACAGAAGGAGCGTTCAGTTTTTCCTCTGAATTTTTTCCAAATGACTTTGGCCAGAAGAAGCATCATCTCATATACCTTTCATATTTATCTGGGATATTCTTGTAATTCCAGTTTTCATTCCCCCCCCCCACATGTGGGTGAAACTGTCACGCTCCAAGCGTTTTGGATGAAATGAGCTAGATCTTTAATGAAGTGTAATATGTTTGCACCTCTACCTTAGCTCTGACACCTCTGCATGTATGTGGCTGCATCTGCTGACGCTATACCACCTACGTCCCCTTCTCTGCACTTTATAAAGCGTTTATAATTTATAAAAATGCGCCCTTGGGGGAAAAACACATAATACTGCTTTCTGCGCTTCTAAGTTTGGAAGTGCGAAAAAATAAAACTGGCTTCCCCCACCTCTATTAATTGGTCATTCCAAAAGCCATAAACTGGAGTAATACCTTTAATGGTGGCAGGATCGTCCCTGTTGAGGTGCCCCAGATGTCCAGCTGGAAGGCATGGAAGGCACGGACAGCCGGCTCTTTGGACTTGTCTCACCATGTTCTTCAGGCATCTTCAGCAAAGGCAACATCTCTGTCCCCTCTAGCTGCTTCAGAAGACCCTGCGATGTTCTACAGCTCCCTCTGGTTGTTATCCTTCATCTGAGTTGCCAGGCCGCGAGAGTTCTATGGTTACTTGGCTACCGGGACTTGTTGGAACAAAACAAAACTGTGCCCGCACATGCGCACACAAGTCTATGAAGAGCTCTCCTTGCTTCTTAAGTTCTGGTCCTGTTCTCTGGTGTGCCAGGCAGGATGCTGACTGGTAGGAGCAGCCTTCAGTGCTCCGCAGTCAACCCCAAAGGACCTTTCCCCCTTGGCCCGTTCCCCAGGCACATCTGGATCCATCACAACACCCCCCAAGACAGCTTGGACAAAGCCTGCCACGAAATCTGGAAACGGGTCCAAGGCCTCCCAGAGGAATTCCAGCCCAGGTCCTCCTCGCCGCTCCTCCAACTGAGCTGTCACCCAGTCACATCTTCTGAGGCCCTTCGAGAAGACAGCAGTAGTTCCAGCAGCAGCTCTCAGAAGGAGTGAGTGTCCTTTTAAAAAAGCAAAACCTCACCCTCCCATAAAAGGAGAGAGAGAGAGACTCCTTTGCTCTCCCAAATTCCCTGCTGGGCCTCCCCAAGGGCCCCAATGCCCACACTAGGCTGACTAGTTTCCCCTCCAGAGCGGCCTCAGAGATAGGCAAGAGGGAGGGGGTTCAGTCACCCACTGGGCCTCCTCGCTTCCAGCAGCTTTGCTTGGGGTCACCGGCCGACCAGCCTCCTTCCAGGCTGCCCTCATCACTGGCTTAGCTCCAGATACCCTAAGTCTAGCACCACCAAACCCCACCACCAAACAATAGGCAGTAAGCTTGCCCCAGCCATAACTGCCTCCTCCGCTTGGTGGCTCCAGGGGTGTGGCAGCCATACAACTGTTCCCAATGGTTATTCCCCACAATAACCTTACCTTATCCAGTCCAGCAATCTGTCCGTCAGTCAGTCCTTCAGGCAGGCAGTCCAGCCAGCACTCCATCAGTCAGTCCCAGTCCATCCATCTAGTACCTACCTGGTGCTTTCCTCCAGCACCTATCAAAGTGCTCTCCTCCAGCACCTATCAAGGTCTCCTCCTCCAGCACCTACCTAGGTGCCCATGTCCAGCACCTACCTGGTGCCAATCACCCTTACTTTAGCAATCCAGCACCTACCTGGTGCCCTCCTCCAGCACCTACCCAGATCCTTTACTCCTGCTCCTGCCTCCCACTTTATACTGAGGCCAGCCAATCGGTGTCTGTTGCTAGGCAGGCTCTAGCATCAGCCATCTGCACCTGTGCTAACCTCCCTTCATTGCCAGGGGCTTCATCAGCCTACAGCTGTGCTTCTGAGGCTTGCAAAGATCTTGGGGTTAACCCTATAATCCCTGGCTTATCTGGGACAAGGGGCCATTGCTGATTCCATTCCCTATCTCTTTGGGGTATCTCCTGCCTTTTCCAATATATCCTTCCAAACTCACTACTTCACTGGGGGCGCGATCCTAACCTGGAGTTGGGCCAGCAAAGTTTGGCTCACACAAGGGACACCGTAAAGCACATTTGGACCACTTTCGGAGTCAGAGAGGCCAGCACACAGACGTGCACCATCGTCCCTGACTCTGAGAGTGGTCCAAAGGCATTTGGAGCGTGGCCCATGGTGGCCGTTGTGCCGGCCAAACTTTGCTGGCCTAACTGTGCCAGCCTAATTCCAGGTCAGGATTGCACCCTGGGTGACATTAGGGCACTTCCAGACACACACTACCCATTGGTCACATGCAGAATGTCAGTGGTCTTTAATATAGCATAGTGTTCTTCAACCTGTGGGTTGGGACCCTGATGGGGTCATAAAGCCTCATTTTGCCGGGGGGGGGGTTGTGGCAACCTTTCAAAGCCTGGGCAAGAGACTGCTTGGATTCAGTCCAAACACGTTCCTGCCTCTCAAAACCGAGCCCTTGATCGAATCCTGCGCAGCCTCTTCTTGCCATCTTGCCCAGCAGCTCCTAAGGCCAGCCCTGCTCAGGTTGCTACCTCACAGGGTTGTTGTGAAGACACAAGAGGTGGGGGGGAAACAGGGCGTGGGGGTGGGTGGAGCAGGTTCCCAAGAAGGGGGGCAGGATGGTCGGTTGCCATTATCAGATTTTGTTTGTTTATCTATTGGAGTCACGGCCCGAAAAAAGGTTGCAGACAAATGTGATCAGCTGGGCAAGGAGCCTCTCCAGCTTTGCACTCGGAATTTCACTTTGAATCCGACTTGCCAGCACTGAAGAACCTTCTTGGAATGCCAGGGACTTGGGAAGCAACAGACAAGATGAGTGTGTCCTTGAGCACATAGAGAGTGCACTCTCATTGCTATAACCCACTCCTTGGATTAAAGAGAAGTAAGGCTTCGGGCCAAGCAATGTGGTTCTTAGGATAGGGCTGGCTCATCCATAAGGCCAAGAGAAGCTGTCGCCTCAGGCAGCAGATTGATGAGGGAGCCCATCCCTGTCTGCCTACTTGCCTCCACTGTTCCTCCTACTTCCACTCCCTGGATAGGGAAAGAAAGAGGTAATTAGTGTTTCCAATAACCTGGGAGCCTTTTTCCTATGCAGGGCCTCTGAGAGGAATTTTATTGGAGTACAAAAGTTTTTTTTTTTAATGCTTTATTTTCATTTTATATAAATAATAAAAAAATTAGGATAAGCATTCCATGGATACAGTTACAATGAACTGTAACTAAATACAGTTAGTATTTACTGGGGGGGGGAAAGGATATTTAACCAATCAGGACATTAATGTGCCCACACAATCCATGTTGCACAGGATATTTTGTCGAGGAATTGCCTCCAAATATTTTCAAATTTGTCCATGTAGAGCTGTTGGCGGTATGCCATTTGCTCAAACATCGATAAGCGCAAAATATAGTCAATCCATTGGGCACAAGTTGATGGGCATTTTTCCTTCCAGTTTAATAACAGGAGTCCTTTTGCTGCCATGAGGGCACAGAGAGTCCATTTACGTTGACCAGGTGTTAATCTCCAGACAGCAAGCAGATAATTTAACATTATATACATGTCAGTAAATACCACAGATTGCTGAAGTACTGTCTTTATAATAATAATTTCTCCTCAAAAACATGCAATAACCAGGCATGACCACAACATATGTGTAAGTGATGTGTTTGCACTCATGCATTGCCAGCATTTAGATTCGTTACTAATTCCTTTCAGAAATAGTCTCTGCAGTGTCCAGTATACCCTAAAAAGTATTTTTGCTGAATTAAATGTAATCTAAGATCCATAAACACTGTGGGTATACTCTTCCGTACCACCTCCTATTGATCATTCAGGATGGGACGTTCTAATTCTGCATTCCATTTATCTCGGAGCAAATGTGTGTCAAACTGATTACACGTAATCAGGTATTTATAAACAAATATTGCTGGCCTTATCTGCTGACTGTATGAGTATGTCAAGAAGTTGGAGGATTTGAAACACTGATATTACTGAAGGATCAAATTTGGACACCAATAGGTGCCGCAATTGTAGATATTGCCAGCATGCATGTTTAGGAAAGTCATAAAAGGTAAAGGTTTCCCCATGACCGAATGGTCTAGTCGTGACCGACTGTAGGGGGCGCTGCTCATCTCCGTTTCAAAGCCTGTAGAGCCGGCGTTTTGTCCGAGGACAAGCTTCCGTGGCCATGTAGCTGGCATGACTCTACGCTGTAGCGCACGGAACGCCGTTTCCTTCCCATCGAAGTAGTCCATGTTTATCTACTTGCATTTAGGTGCTTTCGAACTGCTAGGTTGGCAGGAGCCGGGACAAGCAACAGGAGCTCACTCCGTTGCGCAGTCTTGAACTCCCAACCTTCCAGTCAGAAAGCCCAGCAGCAGCGGTTTAACCCACAGCACCACCACGTCCCTTCATGTGGACTTAGGAACGTCGTAGTGATCTCTTAATCATTCAAAGGGAAAAAAATTCCTGGTCCTCATCAATGAGTTGATCTAATGTGAAAATTGTTCTATTGGACCATGTTCTCCATAAAAAGGATTCCCTATGGATCTTTAAAGTTGGATTCATCCACAAAGTGAATCTGGAGTATGAATAGGGATCAAATTCGAATTTCTGTGCCATCATGTTCCAGATATGTCTCACTGAATTCATTGCCATGGGAATTAAATCTTCTGAGATCCCAAAGTGATCCATCTGCACATAGGTGTTAGTGCACATTTCTAACTTTGCCCACAATGGTATCGCGCTTTGCTGATTATCCCACTTATTACAAGAAGTTAACAAATATGCACAATCAGTGGTGGGATTCAAATAAATTAACAACCGGTTCTATGACATCATAGCTGGAGCCAAAAAAACCCGAAGCCAGCCAAGGTAAGCGAGTGGGCGGGGCCTGGCCATTTAACAACCGGTTCTATAGAACCTGGGGCGAACCTCCTGAATCCCACCACTGTGCACAATGATATAAGCTAAGATCTAGAAGTCCAAACCCTCCCTCTTTGTCCATTTGCATCCATTGTCCTCTGCATCCATTTAAGAGATATTCTTGATGTTGTAGAGACCCATAAAAATTTTCTAAGTAAAGCATAAAACATATCAACTTTGTGGTATATAGACAAATATTGCATGTAACATATATAAAACGAGGTATAATATTCATTTTAAGTGTAAACTTTACCCCATAGGGACATATTAAGGGACGCCCATTTATCAAGATCCAATGAGATTTCATGAGTCAACTTGTCAAAATTCAATTTAATCAGCTGTTAAATATCTCTAGGAATTAGTATTACCAAGTATTTAATAGGACGCCACCTAAATTTCCATAATCTAAATATATCTTGCAAAATACTGTCCCCAAATGGAATTACCTCAGATTTGCTCCAATTGATAATATATTCAGAGCTCTTTCCAAAAACGTTGATTAATTTCAGTAATTCAGATATAGATTGAAGGGGATCCGCCACAAACAACAATATGTCATCAGCATACAAAATAATTTTAAATTCATTATTATTATGTTGGAATTCTCCTAATTTTGGGATTTTGCCTAATTGAGCAGGCTAATGGCTCTGAACAGAGGTCAAAATTAAAGGGGAGAGTGGACAACCCTATATGGTCCCTTTTCCCAAATGTATTATGGGGGACAAATATCTGTTTATTAATATTTGCAATGTTGGCGCTGAAAATAATATTGGAATCCAATGCAAAAATTCTTGAGGTATTTCAAATTTCTGAAGAATTAAAAAAAAATTCCAATGGACCTTAACAAAGGCTTTCTCATTACACATAATGTGAATGGTAGTCTTCTCACAATACCTTTTTCTTGCCCCTTTAAACGGTGCAAGTCCACGTGGCCAGAAGTGGCCCAAATTGGGGCACTCAGCCCAGGGTGGGGCTGGGTACAGCCCAATGGCTGTGGCCCTTCTCTGCCCCGTCTCCAGCCACGGCATCGCCCTCCCACCCACCTCTGACATGCCCTGCGGCAGCAGAACTAAGCTGGCACTCGACCAGTACAGCTGATATAATAGGTGTGGTGGCGCTTGTAAGCCAGCACCGCTGCTTGCGCCAGCCCAGCAACCAAATCCATGGCGCAGACACACCTTACGGCATGATTGTGACAATACTGGCGCAACGCCAGGTTAGGATTGCACCCTTCAACATATGTGTTGTGCTGAATTATTGCACCAGTTGCTGGATTTGAAATGCACGAAAATACTTTTTCAAAGCACATTTTATTTAAAAATACAGAGGAGGGTGTCCTGCCAAAGCCCCAGCACCCCACCTTTCCCACTAAAGGCTATGCCTGCTTAAGCTAATTAGCTCCCCTGACGTGACACAGCTAGCCCTGGTAGTGTGTATGGGCTGCTGGACCCAGCACCAACAGAGAGCTGCACCAACAGCTTGCCTGTAGGCCCTGGGTCTCCTCCTCCAGCTTCGGAGTAGTTGCTCTCCAATAATCAGCGGTCCGCAGTCCAATAATCCTCAGTTGTTTGTCCATATAGCAGTCAGCCTGTAAATCAGTCCACATAGAAGCTCGCCACACCAGTCCAATGAGCCAGTCCGTTAGTCCGTTAGTCACGCCAGCAGATCAGTCCAGCCAGCCACCGCTCCTTCTACCGCTCTCTCCGCAATGGCTTCCAAGTGGCTGCAGCTGTGCAGCCCAGCCACTGCCACTTCCCTGGTGGTAACCCTGTGCTTGCCTGAGCCAAGGGCCGCTGTCGGCACCGTAATTTGTCTCCTCAGGAGGATCTTCCACAATTCCCACTACAGAGGGTATGGTGGTAGAAAAAAAATCTGGGGACTTTTAGTGGAAAACAGCAGAGTCAAAGCTGAGACCGAATAGAAACAGAGATCTGTCCATCCTTGATTTGAGTTTTGTTGTTATTTTTGTTTGATTGCCCCTCTCCTTCAGTGAATTACAAGTGGGCCCTGGTAACTGCAGATCCAGTATCTGGGGTTTCTGTTCTCCACGGATCCAGAGTATACCGAGGATGCCCTTTAAAAAGGTAGGGAAAGGAACACTACAAATAGCTGTGCCTACCGTAGAGCAGTGAAACTACTGAACTTTCAGGGCTGCAGGCAGCCTTCCGAGCTTCCTGCACCCTTTTCTTAGTAGTGCTGAGCAAGAAGGCTAGATTGACTGGAGTTGGCATGACATCATTTTCTTGAAGCTTCCGGGGCACACAAATATGGCTGACTCAGATCTTTCCCGCCAATGAGGATTGCCGCGAATTCACGAATAAAAATCTTCCTGCACGTGTGTAAAAGTTAATATCAACTTTTTAAATCATGCCTGCGTGTTCTGCATACGGGTGTGCGAATCGCTTTACGAAAAATGGGATTTAATTTCCACAGAAAGGTTCATGTATTCACATTACATCGGTATGTAATATTTCCCCCCTCCTTTTCCCCCCTTCCCGTTTACACGTTTTTCCCCGCCTTCCATTTTCTACTATAATATTTTTGAAATTCTGAACATTAACAGAATTTGTTTTAGGGGTGGGGGGTGAGTGTAGAAGTTTAAAAAAATACTCTTAATAGTCTAGAAGTAAAAAAGAATTACTCTCATATTGACAACTACTTGTGTCATGAAGAGATTTTAATGTAATTTTCCTATATATTTATCTGATTTTTGCCCACCCTCACCTTTTTTTCTTTCCTTCCCGTTCACACGTTATTTCTGCTTGTGTAGATTTCAAAAAATAAGTCTGTCAAAACAGTGCAATCCAAGTTTTAATAGACAGCAAGCAGCATTTCATCCGGTGTGTTCAGTAATATAATTACGCGGAATTAAACCTTGGAATTGCATATTAACTCATAATTAGGTTACCAATGATGTTTCTCCATGATCACACGTTGTTATTTTGGTAAGTTTTTACTTCAGGAGTAAATTATTAAGTGCTAAACATCACGCGAAAAGCAATCTGAAATGCTTGGAATAAAGATTGTTCGGGGCACACAAACATGGCTGCTAAGCCCGCCCCCTGGCTTCACTCAATTCCTATCAATTCAACAGGGATGCCGACTCCAGTCAATCTAACATTCTTGGTGCTGAGGCTCCTCCCTTCACTCAGTGTCACCCCAGAATGCATCATGAAAAGGAAGTGCATTGCGGCTAAAGGGCATCCCTGGTATCTGATGGACCATGGTTTGGCTCAGTATAAGGCTGGAGGAACAACATTTGCCCCACTGGTGCCAGGAAATCTTCCATCAGATAAAGAAGGTAAGAGTAGTGCCTTTTTTAGTATGTCCTGCAGTTTTAATCCAGTGACAATAAAAAGTTTGGGAAACACAATTCAACTGTCTTCACAAGAAGGGGATAAAGGTTGGGGCCAGAAGGAATTCTTGATGTTAAATAGTGCCTCCCTGCCTTAACGTAATGAAAAATAATGTTGACATGGAATATCAAGGGAATGAGAGAATTTTTCAAATTCACATCCCTTTGAGGATGCAGAGAAAAGATACTCAGCAAAACAAAATACCCCATACTAGGAAGGCAAATCTTGGTTGTTTGTTCAAAAGATTCTCAAGCCCTTTCAGGTTGGCTCAGAGCAGTTCATTTGCATAAGTCAATATGTTAAAATAATTAAAGGCCGCCAGATCAAGCAAAAGGGCACGAGGTATAATCTTGGCCCCAAATGCTACTGCAGATGACAAATTGAACAGACACCTTCCATCCCCTGGTAGACAAGTGTGGGCGGAGGAGAGCTAAATGGCAGGGGGGACGACACACAAACAAACCATGCCCTGTGGGGGGGGGGAGGCTTGAACACGTCAAAGGTATCTGCAGCAGACGCCTCTTGCCTGCAAGGTCAGGAGAATAGGAAATGACAAGATCTGAATTCTCTTTGCTTAACTAAAAGCAAAGTCGTCAGATGCCCCAGTGAAGGCCATTTGGAAATCCCTCCAGGTTTTGGATGTCAGACCCCATTTCCTGTCCACATCAGAAATGATCCTGGCGTGTCGAGGCGAAACTTCCCAAGTTTTGCAGCACCAAGAAGATAACAAACCCTTTTGTCTCTCAAAATTCCCAGTAGCCTCAAGAATCGGGGAGGTCTAGACGAGGGGTGACAAACATGCGTTTTCTCCGGCCCATGTTACGATTGGGCTCTCCCAGCATCGGACTTTCAGCGAGCAAGGCCCTTTACGGGGAAGGCACAGACCAAGAGTGGGGGGAGAGGAGGCCCTGCTGAGGTGCCGGGGGGGGGGGAGCCCAGTTACTATGCAGGCCATACTGGTTTAGCAAGGCAAGTCTTTCTCAGTCATCTGCTGTCACTCAAACTGAGGAATTGAGCCTGGCAGAAGGGTAATCTGGGGCCAGCCCCCCCTTATCGGAACAGCTCGGCAGTACCAGCTCTGATCATTATGTGGGTGGACTCCTCCTAACCCCCCCTGCTGAGAGTTGCAGGGGCATGAGGAGGAAGGGGCTTGTGCCGTGCTGCCAGCGTCCAGGGTTTGAACCCCTGGTGAATTTGGGTTGCAGAGAAGCAAGGAGCAGTCACCATGGGACTGCCCTTTAGGACTGCCACTCACATCATCATGCCATTTGGCTGCCCATTTCCCCAACTCGGAGAGATCCTTCTGGAGCTCCTCACAATCCCTTCTGGTTTATACCACCCGGAAATGTTTTGTATCATCCACAAACTTGGCCACCTCTCTGCTTATGCCTGTCTCCAGGTCATTTATGAAAAGCACTGACAGATCCCTGGGGCAGATCCCTCTTTCCATTGTGAAAATTGCCCGTTGATCCCCACTCTCTGTTTCCTGGCCCTCAACCAATTCTGAATCCACAAGAGGACCTGCCCTCTTATTCCCTGACTGTGACGTTTCCTCAGCAGCCTGGGGGGTGGGGGCTGTGTGAAATGCCGTCCGAAAATGCAGATATATCTACAGGTTCTCCCGCATCCACATGCCTATTGACCTTTTCAAATAATTCTAAAAGATTCATGAGGCAAGACTTGCCTTTACAGAAGCCATGCTGACTTTCCTTCAGCAACACTTGTTCCTCTATGTGTTTTAGGATTTTAACTTTGATGCGGCTCTTTTTACCTTCCCTTTCAATTTCTTTCTAACTAGCCTCCTCAACTGAGGGAAATTTGCCCTTCAGAAGTCAAGGGTATTTGTGTCAGATTTGCTCTGCACTCTTTCCTGGACATGCATGGCAAAACCAATCGCAGCATGGTCACTGTTCCCCAATGGCTCAGTAGCACTTACATCCCTAATTAGGTCCCGAGTACCACTCAATATTAAATCCAGAGTCACCTGTCCTCTGGTGGGCTCCATGACTAACTGCTCTAAGGCACAGTCATTCAAACATCAAGGATTCCGTTCTCTCTTTCTTGACCAGAGCACCAATTGACCTAGTTGTCAAAAGCCATGCAACTTTCTGGTTTTAGGCTACATCTGAATGCCAGGTGCAAGGGAGTGGCAAAATAATGCAGATATCTAGTTGTCTTGTGTGCTCCCTGAGGCATCTGGTGGGTCACCATGAGATGCAGGAAGCTGGACTAGATGGGTCTTTGGCCTGATCCAGTGGAGCTTTCTGTGGTCTTATGTTCTTGATGGACAATGCCTTTGTGAATAATATTCGCCATTATGGGGTAGGGTGGGATAGGATCTAAATCCTCGCCTTCCTCTTTTCTGTCCAGGGTTGTGTAAGCTTTTGCCTCTGTTGCAAAAAAAAGTGGGGGGGGGATCACTGCGCTATCTGTTTGTTTGAAGAGGCTCCAAAGTTTTTGGGAGGTTTTGAACAGAATGAGATGAAAGATCTTTTCCATTTATGAAACAGTACAAGCTGTGTTCTTAATTACACAGTGATGCCATAATTAGAGATAATTAAGTAATATATGGTTTACTAAGAAATTTGGCACGATATTTATATGTATAGATAAGTGCATATGCACAGTGTATTTATGATGCCAGCTGTTCCGTCCCCAGAGCTTGTCACAAAATCAGGGCAGGAGATGAGGCAAATCGCATTTGGTTCCTGAATGGCACGTGGTATGGAGCTGGCGTTTTGGAATGCTTGTGCAAACGTTTGCTCTGCTTAAGGGTTTTCCCTCGCAGCTTATAACTTGAATCACTTGTGCGAGTTGTTCACTTGGCTCCGTGGCGCAAGAGTCCTTCGCTCTGATAGCCACATCCTTTTGGCTGACAGGGCACAGTGGAAGCAGAGGCAAACTCCACGGTCCAGAGAAGGGCATGGGCCAAATTCACAGGATAAAACCCTGGATGTAGAGGACCAGAAGCCAGTGAAGCCACCCAGGCAGTAAAATCAGATTCGCAAGGATCAGAAGAGTGGTGCCAGGTGATATGGCCTGAGTGAGGTTTGGTTCACAAGGCTAGGAGGGTTGTTATTGGTTCTTCAGATCACCTGATCCAACGGGGGTTGATGGGCAATGTTGGAGAGGAACAACCATCAGTCTCTTTCCCCCCCACAATAGCTTTTGAGTAGTGCCCCCCAAAGTCAGTAACCATTCTCAACTCACCTTGATGCCTGACCGGGAAGAGTAGAGGCTTAGGATCCTGTTTCAGACAGAGAAATGCTGCCTAGTTGTAGGCTCCTTCCACCCCCCCCCCATATAGCACCATTTGCCAGAAAATCCAGGGAAAAAACCCTTGTGGCTGGCAGGAGCTGGCTTCCAGGAAGAGCACAGGATTGAATGGGGAAAGACAGGCCCTCTGCCCCACTGACATCCATTCCTGAGCTGTGCGGACCTGGCCACGGTGACCCATGCCCTAGTGACATCTAGATTAGATTATTGCAATGCGCTCTACGTGGGGCTGCCTTTAAAGACGGTCCGGAAATTACAACTAGTACAGAACGTGGCGGCTCGGGTGGTTGCCGGGGCACATCGGTTTGACTCTGTCGAGCCGCTGCTTCGGCGACTACACTGGCTGCCGGTTCTGTTCTGGGCCCAATTCAAGGTGCTAGTTTTGACTTTTAAAGCCCTTTACGGCTCGGGTCCAGGGTATTTGAGGGACCGCCTCCTTCCATATAATCCTACCCGTACTCTTAGATCATCTGGAGGGGCCCTTTTGACTGTGCCGCCACCAGGAGAAGTGAGAGGGGCAGCGGCCAGGAAGAGGGCCTTCTCGGTGGTGGCCCCCCAACTTTGGAATACCCTCCCCTTCGAACTGAGAACTGCTCCCTCCTTGTTAACATTTTGGCGGGGGCTGAAGACTTTTTTTATTTCAAAAAGCTTTTAACTGTTGACAGGCTATATCTTGTTTAATTTTATGATCCATGGGGCTGGTTGCTTGCTGTTTTTTTAAATTTTTAAATTGTATTTTAACATTGTTTTAAATTGTTTCTATTGTTAAATTTTGTTTTTATTGTTTCTTTTATTGTAATGCTGCCTTGGGTGCCTTCGGGCAAAAAGGAGGGATATAAATCTAATTAATAATAATAATAATAATAATAATAATAATAATAATAATAATAATA
>JAJKFI010000217.1:298370-312688 GCA_029204185.1 Lerista edwardsae | reverse complement strand
TAATAATAATAATAATAATAATAATAATAATAATAATAATAATAATAATAATAATTCCTGCCTCAGAGGTTTCCACGGACATTTGTGGGTTTTATCTTGCTCCCAAAGTTCATCCCATGACCCAACTCCCCTCTGCAGCACCCCAAAATTCAATGGGGGTCAGGACTAGCTGACATGCCATTTCTATGCCAGTGGCCCCTTATAGAATTTCCCCACGGCAAATTTGCTTGGCTCAGTTTTGAGAAAGCAGGCAACATTCGTCCCCCATGTTCTGGCTTGCTAGTTATCTCCAATTTTAGCTGCAAAGGAGCTGCAGTTTCATTTCAACTCCCATCTAACTGGCTACATTGGCTTTCACTGAAGACAGCCCTGCTACCTGGGCAAAGAGGCACATTCATGCGTTGCAAGGAGCAACTCTCCCTCCTTACCCCAGCACTGTGTCTTTTCCAGTGGCTGTTTGCTGATGTTTCATTTTAGACTGTGAGCCCTTTTGGAACAGAGAGCCATTTGGGTAATGGTTGTTGTTGTTTTCCTGTAAACCATTTTGTGATTTTTTTTTGTTGAAAAGCAGTATATAAATACTCTAAATAATGACTACAGTAGTTTGATACTTGGTTTGATTGAATTGATAAGCTACCATTTTTAGTGGAAAGGTGGAATAAATGTGCTTTCAAACAAACCTATTTCTCTGTTCCCGCTAGATCATTGGAAACCAACATTTGCAAAGATGAAATCTCCCTGCTAGTTGAACAAGAGTATTTGAACCTCACTCAGGAGAATGCCAATGAGCTGGAGACACAAAAAGCTGAAGACGACAAAGTGACACCCACACCTTCATTTCAGACCCTGCCGAGCAACAATCTCCCCACACTTTTGGATCGAGATCAGGTGTTCGAGGAGAGGGATGCCATGGAAAATGTCTACCGAGCACTCACAGGCAACAAAAGGGAGATGAAACTGCAGTCTATCTGTGACGTCCAGCTGTCCACTAAGTCGACCGTCACGGGTATCCTGCTCCCGGCAAAATACATCTACAAGAGTGCAAAAAGTACAGAGAGTGGGAGCAGCAGTGTGATGGGTTCCAACACACAGATCACCAAGCTATTGGCACAGTTCCCGCTCAAGCGCGTGGAGACGGCCAAAGTGCTGGACAACAAGATGGTGGCCGAAGAAACCAAGCTGATCAAGGACCTGCTCCAAAGCAACATGTTTGGATCGGCCGCCCACAAAGACGTCACCAGGCCCAACCCGATCATGACCATCGTGGAGAGTCCAGGAGTCGGGCAGAAGAAGCAGCTCCCGGTGTTTGCCAAGATCTGCTCGAAAACGGATTCTGAACTTGTCGTCGATGGGCTCTGTCCAAACAATGGTGGGGATTGTGAGCTAACCGGTGGTGCTGATTTTGGGAGTGGTGAAGGAAAGGAAGGCGGTTGCTAGTTACCCTGCACACGCCAATTAAGGGAAGCTGGGGGCCGAGTTTCAGAAGGTTTTGAGTCAGATACATGAGTCCTGACTGCACTCAAGGCCCAATCCTGTGTGTCTGCTGTACTGCCAGAACTCACATTCTAAAGCAGCATGCTTTACAGTGGTTGCAAAAGACCACCTGCCATTCTACACAGATGGGTTGCCACTGTGGGTCGCTGCATACCAGAAGCCTGTGAAGAAGCTCCAGGGCCATTATGTTGGGGTAGAGGTGGGCAAGACAGGGCAGAGAGGGTGAGGAACAAGGCAAAGACAGCAGGAGGGACAGGAGCAGATCAAGGCTGGGAAGAGGGCAATATTGGCAGCGGCAGCTCAGCTAAGATCCTGTCCCCCTCCCTGGCCTTGATCCTCCTACCCAGATCTACTCAAACTTGGAACAGAACAATCACGGGTCCGGGCCTGAGTAGACCCATTCTGGCATTGGAAGCTCACCTCTGGGCCAGGGAACAAATGTTCCCTTGTCCAGGAGAGACCTTTGGGACTGTTCTCCCTGCAGGATACAGCATGCAATCCAGTGGTGGGGGCGGGGTTAGATAGGATTGGTCTGTAACCATGCAGTCCTACACATGTCTGCTCAGAGGTTAGTTTCATATTACTCAGGTAATGGTGTATGGGTTTGCAGCCTTAGACCCAGCCTTAAAGACCCAGGTTTAACATTTATAATTAAACCACGTCAGGGAGAGCCTCTGGGTAGTCTGAGTGTAGGGCCAGGCCGAGTAGACCCTCTTTGCCCTCTGCTCCACAGTCTGTAGTGCATTGCATTGTCTTCATGGACCCTGCATGTTCTAAAGCAGTCTACCTTTGAATAGTAGTGGCTCAGAAACAGCAGTGAGAGATACTTCACCCACTTCAAACTGCAACTTCCCTGAGATGGTGTTTAACTTCACCTTGTCTTTTGCAGCATCATCGGCCGTCATCGATAAGAACAACCTCAAATACAGTGGGAATGTTTTCACCCCGCGATTCCCGGCAACCTCAACAACCACCTCGTTAAAACAGCCGATGTGGCTTAGCCTTAATTACCCGCCACCTCCTGTTTTTCCAAATCACTCAGGCTTCCCACAGTATCAGGTAATGACAGAAACCTTTTACCTGGGTGTCAGTGGTGGAGCACAGGAGAGATCTCAAATAATGAATACACCTGTTGGCACAAATCAGCAAGGGAAAAAAGTCTACCCATGGGGTCGCTCATCTCATATTTGTTATTATTATTAAGAACAATTACATCCTACATTTCAAGAAAAAGGTTCACAAGATGGATTGCATGGGAAAAGAAATGGTTCCCACTCCTAAAGGGGTTCATAATTTAAAAGGAACACAGGAGTCACCAGTAAAATAGCTACTCAGAGGGATGCTATTTTGAGAACAACAGGGACCATTGCTCTTCCCCTGATGAATATATCAGAACCACCCCTTGGTGAGATTTCCAGGGACTTGCAGGCTTCATCCCACCCTCAGATGGGCAGCTCCTCAGCTGCTGGGGAAAGGAGTCTCAGGGCTGGAGGATGTCATTCTGGAATAGAGGGAAAACATCCCCTAGGAGGGACCTCTTCTACCAGTGATGGGCCCACATCCAGTTGCACTATGGATGCTCCTCGGAGAGAGGGTGGTCGAGGGCTGCTTGTAGTGGGGGATTCTATACTCAGGAACATAGAGAGGGGGGTCTATGGGTGTGAGGACCGCGTGGTAACGTGCCTGCCTGGTTGTGAAGGTTGCCGACATCACCTCTCGTCTAGATAGGCTGATAGAGAGTGCTGGGAGGAGGTAGCTGTCATGGTGCATGTTGGCACCAACGACGTGGGCAAATGTAGCTGGGAGGTCCTGGAGGCCAAATTTAGCTTGCTAGGCAGGAAGCTGAAAGCCAGGAACCCCAAGGTAGTGTTCTCGGAAGCACACAGGACCAGCAGGCAGGCAGAGCTCAGGGGTATCAACGCGTGGATGAGACGGTGGTGTCGGGAGGAAGGGTTTAGATTCGTTAGGCACTGGGGGACATTCTGGGACAAGCCAGGCCTGTACAAGAGGGACGGGCTTCACTTGAACCAAAGTGGAACCAGGCTGCTGGCGCTTAATATTAAAAAGGTGGCAGAGCAGCTTTTAAACTGAACCCTGGGGGAAAGCTGACAGGAGCCGAGTGGTATCCGGTTTGGCATGCCTCATCCCTATGTGATGAAGAAGGAGAAGCTGGAAAAACACAGAGTAATGGCAGCGTGGGAATTAGAAGTGTAAGTGTCAAGAGATGGGACAACCGGTCCAGTAGAAAGGCCTTGATAAGGGATCAAAGAATAGACCTTTCTTGGAGGAACCCCATTTACAGGTGCTTCTATGCAAATGCCTGAAGTCTCTGAGCAAAGATGGGAGAACAGGAATGTTTGGTGACTAGAAAAAAACATTGATATAGTGGGCATAACGGAAACCTGGTGGAATGCAGAGAACCAGTGGGATACTGCAATCCTAGGCTATAAACTCTATAGGAGGGACAGGGAGGGGCATGCTGGAGGTGGGGTGGCCATCTATGTAAAAGAAGGAGTAGAATCCAGTATGACAGAAATTGAAGGTGGGTCTGACTCCAACATAGAGTCACTGTGGGTTAAACTACCAGGCCCAAAGTGGGGGCGTGCTATTGTCCTTCGGATCAAAACTCAAAAGGGACCTAGAAGGGAGGAAACAAATAAGGGAGGCATCAAACAGGGTTGTAATTGTGGGGGACTTCAATTACCCTCATATCAACTGGCTTAACCCATGCTCTGGTCAAGAAACAGAGACTGGATTCCTTGATGTGCTACATGACTGTGCCTTAGAGCAGCTAGTCCTGGAGCCCATCAGAGGACAGGTTACTCTGGATTTAATATTGAGTGGTACCCAGGACCTGATTAGGGATATCAATGTGACTGAGCCGTTGGGGAACATTGACCATGCTGCGACTTGTTTTGCCTTGCATGTCCAGGAAAGAGTGCAGAGCAAATCTGACACAAATACCCTTGACTTCTGAAGGGCAGATTTTCCTCAGTTGAGGAGGCTAGTTAGAAAGAAATTGAAAGGGAAGGTAAAAACAGCCACATCAAAGTTAAAATCCTAAAACTCATAGAGGAACAAATGTTGCTGAAGGAAAGTCAGCATGGCTTCTGTAAGGGCAAGTATTGCCTCATAAACTTTTTAGAATGCTTGGGATAATTAACAAAGGGGTTGAGAATAAAATGGCCAATATTATTATGCCACTGTACAAATCGATGGTAAGGCCACATCTGGAGTACTGTGTACAGTTCTGGTTGCCACACCTCAAAAAAGATAGAGGGGATCTAGAGAAGGCGCAGAAGAGAGCAACCAAACTTTACAGGGCTGGGGCACCTCCCATATGAGAAAAGAGCATCTGGGGATCTTCAGCCTAGAAAAAAGGCGCCTGAGGGGGGACTTGATTGAGACATACAAAATTAAGCATGGGATGGATAAAGTGGATAGAGGGATGATCTTTTCCCTCCCTCACAATACCAGAACCGGGGGACATCCACTGAAATTGAGTGTTGGGAGGGTGAGAACAGATGAAAGGAAATACTTTTTTACCCAGCAGGTAATTGCCCTCCGTGCCACAGGAGGCAGTGATGGCATCTGGTCTAGGTGCCTTTAAAAGGGGACTGGACAAATTTCTGGAGGAAAAGTCCATCGCAGGCTACAGGCCTTAATGGTTGGTGCAACCCAAGAAGGTTAAATGACAGGAGAGGACATGACATCAGTATCTTGAAGCTTCCGAGTCAGACAATATGGCTGACTCAGATCTTTCCCGCCAGGAGGAGGGTTGCCGTGAATTCTCTAATAAAACTCTCCCTGCACGTCTGTAGAAGTTAATATCTACCTCGTTAATAATGCCTGCGTGTTCTGCATACGGGTGTGCGAATCGCTGTACGAAAAATGGGATTTAATTTCCACGGAAAGATTCATATATTCACATTAACAAAACAACCGTTCAGTGAGTGCATTATTTTTGAAGCTGTGTAATTTCTTGTTGTTCCTAGCAGTCTTATTCACCATTTTCTGACACCCACTGTTAATGGTCTAGAAGGGAAAGAAAAAAAATATTTTCCCCCGTCCTTTTTCCCCCCTTCCCGTTTACACTTTTTTCCCCGCCTTCCATTCTCTACTGTAATATTTTCGAAATTCTGAACATTAACAGAATTTGTTTTATTGGGGGGGGGTGAGTGTAGAAGTTTAAAAAAATACTCTTAATAGCCTAGAAGTAAAAAAAATTACTCTCATATTGACAACTACTTGTGTTATACATTGAGAGATTTTAATGTAATTTTCCTATATATTTATCTAATTTTTGCCCACCCTCCCCTTTTTTTTCTTTCCTTCCCGTTCACACTTTATTTTTGCTTGTGTAGATTTCAAAAAATAAGTCTGTCAAAACAGTGCAATCCGAGTTTAAATAGACAGCAAGTAGCATTTCGTCCAGTGTGTTCAGTAATATAATTATGCGGAATTAAACCTTGTAAGTGCATATTAAATCATAATCAGGTTACCAATAATGTTTCTCCACGATCACACGTTGTTATTTTGGTAAGTTTTTACTTCAGGAGTAAACTACTCAGCCCTAAACAGTACCAGAAAAGCAATCTGAAATGCTTGGAATGAGCAATGTTTTGAGTCAGACAACATGGCCGCTAAGCCCGCCCCCTGGCCTCATTCGGCTGCTATCTCTTGTTAAGGCATGTCCTCTCCTGTCAATCTAACCTTTTTGGTGCAACCTCTTTACTTTAGAGTTAGGCTACCTCGGAGTGCCAGATGCAGGGGAGTGGCAACCAGATGCACATATCTAGTTGTCTTGTGTATTCCCTGAGGCATCTGGTGGGCCACTGCAAGATGCAAGAAGCTGAAGCCTTTGGCTTGATCCAGTGGAGCTCTTATGTTCTTATGTTCTTAAGGGCACACCTGATTGCCTGCAAGACTCCAGGCTGGAGAGGTGGCAAGGACTTGGAGCAATGATGACTACAGGCAGTCCCTGGGACTCCCTGCCACAGGATGTGGGAGTGGGGGGAAGGCTCAGACCTGGAATGGGGTGGGATCAGCAGCAGCAGCACACAACATATCCTAACCCCCACTACTGGGCCTCAGAGCCCTCCATGGGCTGCTTGGATTTGCACAAGCTATATTGCTGGCGTAGATCTGAGAAGCCCCAGAGGGCAGACCACAGGGTAAGGGGGAAAATATCTCCTTACCCCGAGGTGATGTCCAGCAGCCTCCTCCTAACTTGTGTTGGATACAGTGCAGGCGTAGCAAAACTGATGCAGGTTAGGATTACGCTAGTGGTTGCTGTACGTGTTCAGTGGAAGCCTCTGTGTTACAGCGGTCTGGGCACCCCGGCAATGACAGCAACAACAATTATGTTGGTTTGCATTACCAGAACATTTCTCACACATTTAATGATGACAAAAAGCTGAAGAGTCAACATGACTTGAGAAAGACAGGCCCTGCCATGTTTGTTTAATATCCTTCATATCAAGGGGAGATGTCCCTTTTCCTTGGATCAGCAAGTGGTCTGCTTATTAAACTGTGAGGGCGCAATCCTATAGTGCGCTGGAATGGCAAGGCCAGCCAGCCAAGCCATATCCAGGGCAGTATAGGAGAGGCTGGAGCCTCCCCGCGGCAAGGAAGCATTTGCTCCCTTACCGTAGGGGAAGCTTCAGCCTCCCCTATGTGCTCCTCAGATCTGCGGCCGCTAAACAGCAGGCGCAGATCCGAGGAGACCATGTGACCTGAGGTGGGGCCGTGCGGCCTCCCAAACAGGCTTAGGATGCGGCCATATGGCCGCCTCCCAAGCCCGCTCATGTCCCGCCCCCAACCTCCTTCCTACCCACCAATCCCCGTCCTGGAATGGGACGGTTCCTCCCTCATGCCGACCGGGTTTGGTCACCGCGAGGATGGCTCCCTGTCGATGCTCTGAAGCCGACGCCACGCGCTTGGTGCCCCTGCATCAGCACTAATGACGTAGCGCCAACGCAACGTTGTGTCAGCGCTACGTCCTTCATAGGATTGTGCTGTGAGTGTCCTTGCAAGTCACAGACCACCATCCTATGCACACTTATCTGAGTGAAGGAATTCAACGGAGTTGTTATCCAATCAGATATGCTTATTATTGCACAGCTAGAAAAGCTTTTCATCTATTATAAAAAGAGGTGGGGGAGAGAAAAAACACACAACGCACATGGAGCAATGGAATCTCTTTTTGGTCTGCCACGTCTGGCTCCATCCCCTGGATCTGGGGTCTGGGTCCATCCCCCAAGGGAGCAGAGGAGCCACCCCACCAGGAGCCTCCTCAGCAGTGATGTCATCCGGGTGCGCCAGGAAGCGGAACGCCCGGATGATTGACAGCCCTCCGCCCCTATGGCGGAGGGCTGTCACGCCTCCCCAAGCCTCACTGCGCCCGAATCGCTCCATTTTAGAGCGATTCGGGACGCAAGGCAGGGCGGGCGGGCCCAGCAGCAGCTCTCCCGTCCTCCAGAATATGTGTAAACCTAGGAGTACTTTAAAGGAGAAGCAATAAATATTGTCTCAGGAATTTCAAGTATAACGTGAGCCTAATCACAGATTTTATATTTCCCCCAGATTTATATTCATTTATATTTTTCCTGGACCTACGTTGACCTAGATTCGGCCCAACCTGAAGCCTCTGAAGGTAACTGGGGCTGTGTTCCTGTCACCTCCAGAGATGTTTCTGAGGCTATGGAGTTAATATATGGCCTCCATGGGCCTCAGAATGACCTCCAAAGGTCCTAGAAGGTCACTTCTGGTTTTCGGCCCTTCTGTTCTCTCCGGAGCCACTCTAAGGCCCATAAAGGCCATGTGTTGCCTCCACAGGCTTCAGACTGGCTCCAGGTGTGACCAAAGCAAGGCGCCATTGCATTCGGAACCCCAGTGGGCCAGAAGTCTGCTGATTTCATTCTCTGCGGTTTTCAGTGCCTGCGGGGATCTAGGAAAGGATCCCCTGCAGATATCACCTCTCAACTGTGCTGTGATCTGTTACGTATGTATATGGAAAAGGGGGTTCTGTTTTTTGCTTCTTCCTTTCATTTTCCGTGAAGTTTTCTGTGTGGAATGTGTCTTAGTACCGTGTGTTTTGGTCATTTATATTTTATATAGCATAAAAATTACTTCATAAATAAATAAACCCTAAATAAATAAATAAAGTCTTAGCAAAAGACCCATATTGGAGTTTTGGTTGGATGCAGATTTGCAGTTGATTAATTAAAAGAAAAAGAAAGAATTATCCACCAACGTACCATGCAATGATGAGGTTTTCAAACCAGATAGTAGCACCGTGATTTTCAACCGGTGTGCTACGAATGGTCTGCAGGGGCAGGGGCCTCAGGAGTTTGGAGCACAACAGTGAAAAACTCTCCTGTGTTCTGCAGCTCTGTTTTTAGGGCAACTGTGTGTAGTAACAAATTGTTCCCCTTCTCTGCTGGTGGAGGAAGAGGAACAGACAATTCATTACTATACCCTTGAAGCAGAGCCTCAGGAATATTCTCCTGAAAATGACATAACAAGTGGCAAAGTCATAGAGAAGCCCATAGAGGTAAAAATCCAAGCCCACAATGACTGATTTCTGCCTTTTGTGTTTTGAACAGAGTTTGTATCAGCAAAGAGCGCGGATTCCATACCAACAGACGCTGCATCCTCAGCTGGGATGCTATTCCAGACAGGTATGTCATAGACTCACAACTGTGGACCAGTGGTGAGTCTAGTCATCTTTGCATATTGACCCCGCTCCATGTCGTCACAGAACATCATTGATGACGATGACGATGATGATGTTTATACTGCTTTTCTTCCAAGGAGCTCAGGGTGATTTATGGAGTTTCTCTCCTCCTTTTGTCCTCACACAAAAGTGAGGCTAAGAGAGAGTGACTGGCCCAAGGTTACCCAGGAAGGTTTGAGCAGGGATTTGAACCTGGGTTGTCCTGGTGCAAGTCCAACTCCAGAACCACTACAGCATCCTGGCTCAAGCAAAGGGGATGGGAGTGGTTCCAGTAGCTCCTCTGTGTTGTTGTTGTGCCAACCAATCATGCTTGCAGGAGCAAACTGGGTGTTGCAGGTGCAAACAGGAAGTTACTTCTGGTCACTTCCTCTAAGCATTCTGGGGCCAGTGGAGGCCAGTGGAGTGGCTCACAGCCTCCAATGGCTTCCAGCACAACAGCAAGCATCAGTTTGCAACCCACTGGTGGATCTCAAACCTCCATTTGAGAAATGCTGGTCTAGAGCATGGGGTGATGCTCTAGGCTAGGAGTGTCCAACCTGCAGCATGCAACTTACCACTTTTTGTATGCAGAATCTTGAACATGCCTCTCCCAACTTACTTCAGATGGATATGCTCAGGTGGTTTCACTGGCCCACATGATCTGCCGAGCCTTGGCTTGGTTATCTTCACCCTGCCTTAGACCTTGTCAGGAGGTCTACCTTTGTGCCAGGAGAAGCATCATGCACTTGCAGCCATGGAAGCCTGTGTCGGCCGATGTGGCCACAACAGGCAACTTTGCATGTGTCACTTAGGAAGTGGCCACATACGACTGGTGGCACATGTGCCAAAGGCTGGCCACCCCTGCTCTCTAGCCCACCATTTTCCTTTGCTCCATTCCCCTCTTCATTTTCAAATCCAGGGAGCAGGAGAAAGAGGAGTGGTGGAGTCTGGTGAGTGCCAACGGGCGCACGCACGAACGCACGCACACAAACAGAATCTGCTGCCTGTCTCGTGGATGAGCTGATCTTCGGTCCAGGGAGTGGGGAGAGGAGAGGTAGAGGTAGTGCAGGCAGTTGATGCTGTTCTGAGTGAGGGAAGGTACTTGCCTCATTCACTGGAAAGTCTTGGACCTGACCTTGTATGCTGTCCACATGGAGGAGGCAGAGTTATAATTACCGCCCCCAGTTCTGAGATCTGACGTGCCTAAACAAAAATACCCCACTTCTTCTGGATTGGGGTGTGGTGTTTTTTTTTTTTTTTGCATCTTCTTAGACAGATGGGCTTTCATAGAGAATCTGCACCATCAGCCTTGTGCAATGAATTCAAAAGCTTCTATTTTCAGCTCCTCCAGAGGTTGAGTATTAAATGGATGGAGCCCAATAAGATGAGCAATAATAGGGGAAGGCATTGGACAGGCATCAGAGTGGCTTTCGCTCTCCCTGGGAAGTGCCATCCTATGGCGGGGAAAAGGATAGGATTGGACTGTTTGCTAGATTTTCGCCTTGAAGAGACTGGGGACACATGTGACATGTGTAGAGATTCTTCCCGAATTACCTGCATCTTTCCCCCAGGATTTTCAAGTTCTGAATTACTTCATCTTCTTTCCACAGTGGACTCAACATGTTAAGAATTTTCCATTTCCAGTTTTGTGCAGTTGCTGTAAAGGCACAAGTTTCCACTGCTGTTAGTCCTTTCGGTTATTTGCCCCTTCCCACCCTCTGGAGTCAGAGGAAGCAAAGTTGAGGCCCTAAACGATGTCCTCCCATGACATTGCAAAAAAGTATGATTTTAACAGAAACAACAAAGAAAATAGATGCATTACAGCTTGAATATCACATATATTCATAGCTTTTATTCTGATCAGAGGCCCCTCATAATGTGAGACTTTAAACTGTACTTACTTAGCTTGTGCATAAATCCAGCCTTGCCACCCTCTACATTAACAGTGCATAAGCAATGTTTGTTTAAGCAATGCTAAACTAGACTATACTGAAGAAATGTGTAACAAGGTAAATTTGATATTATTGCACAAATGGGTATATCAAAGTTCTTTTGTGTACTGTTGTGCCCTTAGGCACAAGGCCCAATTTGGAGCAATTGGTCCAACTGGCTTAAAGCCAGCCCTGACTGGAATGAATGAGGACAGTTGCTCTCCCCCTGGGAAATATAAGAAATCCACCACTGAAAAGGCACCTCCTTGCCCACTTAGGCCAAGGTTGTTTTAAGATTAGGAGCTAATCCAGATCTGTCTACCCTATCCAAGGCCATTCCTAAGTATTGTCACTTTTCTTCCTCCCATTTCCTCACTGATCCACAGGTAGCTCCATACAACCCCCAGCAGATCTTCCGTTCTTCGTACACACCTGTGCTCAGTTACATCCCACTGGTCCAGCCTGGCTACTCTTACCAGCAGAGGAACCCCACCAAGCCGTCCAGCAGCGTACGTGATCCTCCTGCCATGGCAGGCGACGGGCCACAGTATCCATTTTCTCCTTCCTACGGGTGAGGGCACTTTGTGGTGCCATTCTAAATTCAGAAGAAGATGGTCACGGCTGGAGGTGAATTTCTCATAGGGCGCAATACTAACCTGGAGTTTGGCTGGCATACTGTAAAGCACGTTTGGACCACTCTTGATGTCAGGGAGGATGGCACATGCCTGTGTGCTGGCCTCCCTGACTCAGAGAGTGGTCCAAACATACTTTACGGTGTCCCTTGTGCCGGCCAAACTTTGCTGGCCTAAGTGTGCCGGCCTAACTTCAGGTTAGGATTGTGCCCTTAGTAGAGAGAATGACATTTAGGGCCTAATCCTATCCGGAACAGAAGCAGCGGCTCCAAACAGCGACTGCTGCATCATATGCTGGATGTGAGCAGGCTGGAGGTCCCCTTACCTGGAGTAAAGCCAGCCAGCTCAGTGGGGCTTCTTGAATCTGTACCTGCTAAATTGTGGCCACGGACTTGAGAAGCCTTGTGCTGGGTTCTCATGCACAATGAAGAACCCTCCATGGGGGAGGTCTCTGCCAGTTCCATCCCCTGCTGGGCCAGGCACTCCCCCCATTCCACCCTTCCCTGCCCAGAGAAGCCTCCCTGCTCTCCTGTCACCCTCACGCCTCCACACCTCTTGGCACTTTCTCTCCACTGGCAGCAGCATTGACAGGGTGGCACAAGCCTCCCAACTGGCACTGTGGTCACAGAATCAGGCTGCCCATAAGAAAGATGTATGACATTTCTGGATTGATGAGAGGGTTTTTTTTTTGTTTTTTTGGAGGGGGTGGGAAGAAAACTGCCAAAAGGACAACATGGCTATTTCCATAGGTTAGAACCAAAATAGAGGGTACAGATTTGCAAAAAAACAAAACCACCTGCCACCCATGAAACCTCTTCTCCCTCCATGATTTGTTAGAGGAGATTTTTACCCCATTTCACAATCTCCTGTCAACCCATTCAATTTCCATCCATTCAGAGTGAAAGCAGGAACATTACCTTCACTCTGATTAGGCTTTCTGATATCATCAGGTTGCCAAATCTGACTGCCCAGGTAATGTGACATCATGATGCCTTCACATACTGTATGTGTTCCCTTATTGCCTGGACTATCTTGAAAAGAAGCTCAAGAAGCATTCCGCTAGCACAGAGGTGCTGTTGGTTGTGAAACTTTCCTTCCCTCCATTTCAAACTGGAACAGGAAGCAGACAATGAGAACCTGAACTGCTAGAACAGGGGTGTCAAACTAATTTCATACAGTGGGTCAAATGTTATGGTGCCTACTAAGGGCTGGAAGTGATGTCATAGAGAAGGAGGTGGTGTCATTACACAGGTCATGACCAGAAATCAGCATTTTTTTCTCACAGGAACTCATTAGATGCAAATGACATAAGAGAAGTTACACAAATCTTAAGAACAAAAGAACATAAGAAGAGCCCTGCTGGATCAGGCCAAAGGCCCAGCTAGTCCAGCTTCCTGTATCTCACAGCAGCCCACCAGGTGCCTCAGGGAGGCATGAGACAACAAGATGCTTGCATCCTGTTGCCACTCTCTTGCACCCGGTACTCTGAAGTAGCCTACTACTAATGTAAGGAGGTTGCACAATCCATCATTGCCTATAGCCCATGATGGACTTTTCTTCCAGAAATCCACCCAATCCCCTCTATTGAGGAAAATAGAGGAAAATCTGTACCTCTATTTTCAAGATATGGGAGAGCCCAATTATCCTTTCAGCAGTGAAAGGATCACTTTCAGAAAAGTGGACTTATTCTTTCAGCAGTGACACTTCAGGTCAGCTCAACTGCTGAGAGCAGCTGATGGTGGTGCTGAGAGTGTCCAATGGCTGGATAAAGAGCTTCTGCAGGCCGGATCCATCCTCAGGGCCTTATGTTTGAGACCCCTGTGCTACAGGAGGAGACAGTGAGAACGCTATCAGGAACTGGACATCAGAGGACCTGTTAGCGTTTTCACTATTGGCTTCTGTAGCATTTCACTATCTTCCTGTTCCAAAGTGAACGGAATGAAGAGAGATACGTTATGAGCGTGATGGGGTGGGGAGATTTGAAAACCACAGATAAGTGGAACTGCGGATATGAGACCCGCAGATACTGGGGGGTGGGGGTGGCACTTCTACAACACAACTGTTCCTGCCATAACAACAGACTTGTTGCTACTGATTTAGTGAAAATGGGTTCAGTCTGTTCATTTCCTTCCCAGGTTCACATCTACCACTGCTGGACCTGTAAGGGCTAACCCTTACTTCTCTTCCAATGGAGGCAGCAACAGTTTTTAGATCTCCGGAATTTTTTTGCAGCTTATTTGGAAAGATGGACATTTGGACAGTGAGAAATTCTTGGTGTGTGGTGGTGGTGTGGGGGGAGGGAAATGCAAAATGTTCTGTGTTGACGTTTTGCTCCAAAGTTCCAAAATCCAAGTACAAATTACTCTGTGTAATTTCGGACCAGGGGTACAGCAGGTTAGTCATTCATCCAAACCAAACCAATTTTGTTTTGCAGGAATGGATGAAAGACTTCAATTCTTTTAAAAAAAACCCACATTATTTTTTAAAGATATGTATGTATGTATGTATGTATGTATGTATGTATGTATGTATGTATGTATGTAT
>JAJKFI010000217.1:258733-287557 GCA_029204185.1 Lerista edwardsae | reverse complement strand
GGCAGCAGACCCCCGAAGCAGCTGGCCGCAAAGATCCTGGGAGATGTAATAGGGGTCTTTTGTGGCTTCCCCAGCAGAATGAGTTGCAGAATGGTCCTGGCAGAATGAGTCATGGTGCTGCTCATACCAGGGAAGGATCAGGGAGGCACAGGATCTGGCCCACAGGGCGGAGTTTGGAGCCCCTTAGTCTATAAAATTGCCTCGCTCTCTTCCTCCACCGGAATAGAGTCTGGAAGCCAGAAGTGACATCACAAGAGGCAAAGACCATAGAGAATACCATGTAGTGTGCCATGAAAAGAAAAACATTGAGACTCACTGGGTTAGATACTTGAGAGATCCCATGAGGTGACTATCTCATATGTATAGAGAAAAGCCCTGCTGGATCAGGCCAGTGTCCATCTAGTCCAGCCTCACGTTATCCAGTGGCCCACCAGCTGCTTCTGGGAAGTCAGAGAGAAACACACACCCCTTTCCCACCATTGCTCCCCTGCAAGTGCTCTTTGGCAGCATCCTGTCCAGTCCTCATCTAAAGCCACCCAAACTCACAGTGATCACTTTGTGTCATTTCACAAATGATTTAAGCACCGGATAAAGGGAACAAAACAATTTCCCCCCTTGCCCTCTATGGGAGAGGAAGTGTGGCAGAGAAGTAGCTTCTCCACTCTCGTCCACACTTCCTCTTCTGCTGCCTTCCCCGCATCCTTTTCTGATTCAGGGAGGGTGGGAGGAAGAGAAGAAAGAGTGGCGGCAACAGAGGAAGGCAGCAACGGGAATGGTGGCAGCTCTTTGTGTGTGGGGCACTGCCAAGCACTTGGGGTGGGGGTGGGGGTCCACCTCCAGTTCAAGAAAATCTCAGGCTGCCCTTGCATACCAATCTGGTAGGTTGCTTTTACAAAATGCCTCAGTGTATAAATTATCTTCAGACATTACTCAGTCTGCATTGCTTTCTTGTTTCATTGGTTAGATGAATTGAATTAAAAAGAGTAAAAAATGGCCCCCAATGGATTGAAGAGCAGATTCTTAAATGTCTTAAATTCATTAATGCAAATGCAAATAAAAATTGCAATTGGCCAATATTCTCTCAAGAGCACAATGTGGAACTCCTTGCCACAAGATACAGTGATGGTATCTGGCCTAGATGCCTTTAAAAGGGGATTGGACAGATATATGTGGATGAAAAGTCTATCACAGGTTTCAAACCACAAGGAAGATTATCTCAGAATGCCAGGTGCAAGGGAGTGGCAACAAGATCAGGTATCTTCCTGTCCCATGTGCTCCCTAGGGCACCTGGTGCCTGGTGGCAGACCTAGTGAAAATGGCACCTGGGGCACCCAATAGAAGTGCACCTCCATAGGAGCCCAGGTCTACCCACTGGAAGCAGCTGCAAGTAGACCTGGGCTACACGGAGCCCAGATCTACCCATGAGAAAAGGCTGTGGGTAGACCTGGGCTCCCTATAGGGAAACAACAGCTTTGGAAACAACAGCAGAGCCCAGATCTACCCATTTAATTAGGACCAGCCATGGATAGACCAGTACTCCACAGGACAGGAAAGCATCCATAGTGCAGACCATCCCCATTCAAAGAATCTGTCCAGTGCCAAGGCATCCAGTGCCAAGGCATAACTTTTAAGGTCACGGTGAGCTTAGCCTTAGTTTTTTTTTTGTAGTTGATTCTTAACGTTTGCTGACTTCAGTTTGAAATCCCTGTGTCTCCACTTTCAAAAATCTGAGTCAGTGTCTGAAAAAGCCACATGTGAGCAGCGACCATCATGCAATGCTTCCAATTTGCATGGGAGATTAGCCCCCCCCCAGTTATATAGGCAAATTGGAGCCTATATCTATATACAGTATATAGCCTATATATATAGCCCAGGTCTACCCACAGCTGTTTCTCTGCTTATCTCTGTTTATCTCTCCAGATAAACCACAGGGTTTATCTGGGCTCTGGAGCCCAGGTCTACCCACGGCCGTTTCTAATGGGTAGATCTGGGCTCCGGAGCCCAGGTCTACCCGTGGCTGTTCCTAATGGATAATGGAAAGATGTGCATTTAGACTATTATATGTACAGTATATGTACATAATTTATTTATTCTGTGTATTCTGTGTAGTAATTTATTCTGTGTAGTCTGGTATAGGAGGAGATCCAAAATGGGGGTGACACAATGAGCTCTTGCCCTGGGTGATGCAAACTATGGTTGCTGTCGAACCAAAGTGCAGCCATCTTAAGACCTTTGTCTAAAGTCTCTTGTTTAAAGTTGCTGACGTATGTAACTTGTTTCTCATTCTTTGCTCTTTGTTCTCACTGAATTGCCCCCGTGTAAACTTCCAGTGTTGCTAATTCTCACCATAGATAGAGAACTGGTTCAGGCTAGCAGAGCCTTATCAGAATGGTCACAGCATATTCACAAGGACCAATTAGCTCAGAGCATCTTGTGTCCCAGCCCCTGTTGTAATTTTCCACCAAGCAGGAACTTGGAGGAGAAGCAGAGAGCGGGGTTATAAAAATGCTTGTAATGTATATTTTTTTGTCTTTTTCCTTGCCTTTCAAGGGAGACTGACCCGCCTGCGCAGGTGTAATAAACATGATTCTCATACTCTCTCGTTTGGTTGTTTGCCTTTTTAAATGCAATCCCCATGATAGAAACTATTCTAGGCTGATTTTTGGCAATACTATAGTGATGCCTCTGGCTGATGTATTGGGCTCTAGTAAGCAGAGAACCCTCAGCTGAACAGGCAGGCAAATAATGGAGTGGGCTGAGACCAGGAGCAACTCCCATATCAATGACCTGGCACCTGGCAGGTAGGAGCCTCTTTTGAATGTACGTCTATGATCTCTTAAAGAGGCAGAGACCCTTTTACTGGCCCATGATGAAGGAGGAGCACAAGCTTAGCGGGATAACCCACCACTGTCTAGTGGCCGAATTCCTGGTTCGGACCTGCCTGACAAGGCCCCTCCTTATAGTCAACCAATAGTTTGGCTGCCTGCCATAAATTACTATCCTCTCCAACTAAACAGGCAGAGCAGTATTATAGAAGCTGTCCCCCCCACTTTCATTAACCCATAAATACAGCATGTTGGCTGGTTGTTATATATTGGGTTCCATGTAGTATAAACTCAGACAAGGCAAGGTGCAGCTTGAATGTTTATTGCAACAGGCAACAGTTAGAACAGAGCAGAACAAGGGCAACAGCCCAACCCCTCTTCAGGATTCATGTAGCTTGGGGCTCCTGATTGGAGGAGTGATTAGCTCCACCCCTCCAGCCGTCTTGCTCAGGCTTAAACCCCGGCTATCCTCCTGCATAACACCCCCCCCCCCAAGTACAGCCAATGTTCAAGGGACGTAGTCCTCCAAGTAGCGAGGCCTCCACTCCTGCATGGAAGGGCGAGGCAACTCCCCTGCTTCTTCTGAGTGCCCTGGTGCCAGCCAAATTTTGCTGGCCTGACTATGCTGGCCTAACTCCAAGTTAGGATTGCGCCCTGGGGTGTAGGTTCCCTAGCGGCGTCTCTGGACCCCTTGCTGCGGCAAACACGGGCGATGTGGCCTCCCTTTCTGCAGGATCGGCAGGTTGCTTCATGGAACTGACATTTCCTTTGTTCATGCGGTTCTCCACAACCTCACAGAGGCCTTGGTTGGGAGTGTTGGAGGTTTGCTGAGCCCTGGCTCTGAGTGCTGAGGGATCCTGGCTGTGGTGAAGTGTCGTTGAATCATGCGGGATCCTCAGTACTTCTTCCCCTGAATGCATAGAGGCAGCATCCTCGCAATGCACAGCCTCAGGCTTCTGAATTGTTCCAGGGCTGCAGGAGGCGCGACTCTCACTAGCTGCACCCTCAGCTTTCTCATAGGCCAGTGCCTCCTTGACTGCCACTTGAAAGGTCAACTCTTCCTTTGCGAAGAGTTTCCTCCGTGGCCGCTCTTCTCGGAGGCCGCAGCCGAACCGTTCCAGAAGCATTTCCTCCAACTCGCGGAACTCACATTTCCATGCAATATGGTGGAGTGCAGCTACATAGGCAGGAACAGTCTCATGGGCCGCCTGTTTGCGTTTGTAGAAGGCACGGTGGCATGCAATCTGGGATGGTTGAGGCAAAAAGTGGTTCTGTAAGAGGGCCTTTATGTGCAGTGGCCCTTAATTCTGCTGGCGCCACAAGATTTTGCGCAATTTCGAAGGTGGCAGAGCCACAAACGCTAAGCAGTGTGGTCCGCTTCCGGGCTGCATCAGTAACGTTGTTGGCCTCCAAGAAAAAGTTGAGGCGTTCTGCATGCATTTCCCAAAACTCCGGGGACGTGGGTTGAATTCTTCAATGTGACCCTGCATGGCCCTTGCTGTAGGTTAGAATTGGATTAAAATTGGTTAGGCCTGTGGGTTAGGCCTGTGAACTGTGGCTTAAACGAGGCCAGTGAACTAGGCCTGAGAAAATCCTCTCCTCATACCTTTGACCGGGCAACAATTCCCAGGGGCATTCTGCTTGCAAGAAGTCAGGCTTGCTGAGGAAATTCCATCCTCATCACCAGTGTTATATGTTGGGTTCCATGCAGTATAAACTCAGACAAGGCAGGTGCAGCTTGATTGCAACAGGGAACAGTTAGAACAGAACAGAACAAGGGCAACAGCAACAACCCCTCTTCAGGATTCATCTAGCTCAGGGCTCCTGATCGGAGGGGTGAGTAGATCCACCCCTCCAGCCCTCTTGCTCAGGTTCAGGCTATCCTCCTGCATATGTAACATGGTGCTAGAAAGACGGGGTGCGGGTTAAACTGCTGCTGCTGGGCTTTCTGACCAGAAGGTTGGGAATTCATTTCATGACTGTTAAGCTCCATTGTATATATTGAATGGATATATTGAAGGGACGTGGTGGCGCTGCGGGTTAAACTGCTGAGCTGCTGACTGGAAGATTGGCAGTTTGAGACCACACAACGGAGTGAGCTCCTGTTGCTTGTCCCAGCTCTTGCCAACCTAGCAGTTTGAAAGCACCTAAAAAGTGCAAGTAGATAAATAGGGACCACTTCAGTGGGAAGGTAATGGCGTTACCTGCGCCTCAGCTTATAGTCATGCTGGCCACATGACCACAGAAGCTTGTCCTTGAACAAAGGCCAGCTCTACCGGCTTAGAAACGGAGATGAGCACCGCTGCCCCCTACAGTCGGTCACGACTAGACCATTTGGTCATGGGGAAACCTTTACCTTAGAAAGAAACACGGCGGACTTTTGTGTACTTACCAGCAAACAGTTCAAGGGGAGCCTTCCCTTGGCGGAGGAGGGAGGGTGTATCAAAGCTAAGCAATATATTCAGAGAAATTTCTTTGCATGGGAGGCTGCTTGAGGGGGGAACTTTGCCAACCCCCTCTGGCTTGATTAGAAACGGTTGCAATTTGATATCCACCTCTTCATCAGTGCCTCCCATCCATCCATCAACGTCACACCCAAATAGAAGTCCAAATGCAATCATTCTGACCCATCAGTTTTCTCCTAGTCTGGAAGAGATGAACGTCAATGATTTGCTGTCAGTTGCACTGACTTGAGAGAAGAGGCAGCGACTGATAAGCACGGAAGACCCAGTGTTGTGAGGCAGGGAGGTGGGTTAATATATTTGTTTGCTGTTGGCAACCTCAACAAATCTTTTATAACGAGGAGGAAAGGAGACTGGGGAGGCTGGAGACTGGGAAGAGGATATGCAAGGCCAAAAAAAAAAAAAAGCCAATGAATTTGGGCTGGAGCATTTTCCCTCTTTCCCTTCTTGCAGGAATTACATCTTGTTCTTTGAGACGTCTGTCTTATAGTATTTATATCGAGCTACCTTTACCTTGAAATAAGATTTCTGGCCTTGGTCTTCCCTCTACTTTGCCAATAGGTTTGCCAACTTTTTTTTTTATGCCCAGACTCCTGTGTCTTTAACAACAACCTTTGATGTGCAGGAATATGATGGATGAAGATACTTGTGGTCTGGTCTGCATACCTGGTTGCTGCTAATAGCACAGGAATAAGGCCAGTGTGAAAAGTTGAATTCCCAGTGACATGTTTTGGAGCCAGAGGTGGGGAAGAACTCTAGGGGCTCATAAAAGCCGGCCTCAAATGAGAGCCAAACTTTGAAAGTTGGACCAAACATTCAAGCTGGAGAATTTCCATTTGTCCTCTTATTCTGGCTTACTATTTTTACCCCGCTGTCCAGGTCTACACTCGCGCCCGGCCCCAGCCTTACTTGGGGCGGCAGGCCAACTCCAGGGGCCGGAAGGAGGTCCCTCACTGGTCCGGCACACGATGGGGAGACCAGGGCGGCGGCCGCCTCCCCACCCCCGTACCCGGCGCAGGGGGAAAGAAACGGGGGGCAGCTCCAGCGAGACCCCTGCTGGATGCGGCTGCCGCTCCAGCACCGGTGGGGTCCCATGGAGCAGCCCCAGAAGACGACCGGAGGCTTCACCCTTCAGACGCGTCTCCGACGTGTCATTGGGCAGAGCCGCGGTTGCCAGGCAGCAGGCCGAGGCGTCTGCCAGCAACCAGTTGGAAACAGGTGGCGGGCGGACGACGCTTTGCCCGCCGGCCAGGGAAGGGATCTCCTGGCCTGCCCAGTGGGCAATCCACACCCCTCGATGGCACGATTGCCCACAGGCAGCTGGGCAGGAGTGAGCCAGGCAGGGATTGGGGCGGCCGAGCCCGTACCCATCCCTGGGGGTCCCGGACGATGCCAGGGAAGGCCTGGGACCTCCCCACCAAGGGACAGGAGGGGCGGGCCCAGGAGAAAGGAGAGGGGGCGGAGCTTCCCAGGGAGGACTGCTATGTAAGGCCAGATGTGGTCAGTGATGAGGCAGTCTGGCCATGGCAAGGCTAGAGGAAGGCTGTGAGCTGTGGCCTTTCCACTAGAATACCTTGCAGGGGAGAAGGGAGCCTGGGTGGTGCAACCCCCCCTCTTCCCACACACTCGCACTGAGGCTGCCTTGGCCACCTAGCATCCAGCCAGGTGCTGTGCCCCAGCTCACCAGAACCTTGCCCCGCCCCTCGCTGGCCCGGGGCCCACCTGGGGGATGTGACACCCACAAATCTCCCTGTGCTTTCTCTTTAGCGCCCAATGTGGTTAGGGTTGCCCTTGAGAAAACTACATTTCCCAGAGACATGGTTGTCCTTGAGAAAACTATGTCTCACAGGTTCTCCTGGAATTTGTGCAACAATGTGCTTCTACCCAGCCCTGCATAGGGTACCAAAACGACCAATGGCATTGCTACAGGAGGGTGGGAGACAGGCCGCCCCAGGTGCCATCCTTAGGGGGGTGTCATCACTGCACCCCAAATTTTTGAACTCGAAGTTTTATAGAATAATACCATCATGCTATATACCGTTGCATGCAGGCTTTCACCCAGAATTCAATCGAAAAAAAACTGGCATATAATATCTTTATTCTATCAAGAGTTATGCCAAAAAATTAAAAACCCAAAATAAATGTTTTTATCTGCCCCTCCACACATGCTGCTGGCCTTGTCTCCTGGCCTCCAGAAGCAAGCAAGCAGCTATAGTAGCAGCAACCATTTCTATGACAGCAGGGGGAGCTGAGAGTAGGAAATGAAGCTTGCCCCACCCCCAGCAAAGGCACAGAGGAAGGCCAGTGCAAGAATGCAGAGTGAGCAAAATCTAGTAAGAAGCAGCCATGTGTGTGTGTTACTCCTAATCCCCCGCTCCATGCAGGCCTTCATGCAGCCTCCTTCCTTCTCCAGCCTCAGTAAGAAACAGCAAAATGGTAATGGTGGTGGTGGGAGAGAGAGGGGGAAGGCTTCGGCTGCAGGTCAGTCTCTCAAGAGCTCCAGGCTGAGAGTTCTTGATTTTAAGGGAACTGCTTCCAATGAGGCATGACTCTCATGTGTAGGACTGCAGAACTGAAGTACTTTGAGATGGTGATAAAGGCTTGCGGAGCTCTTTGTGGGGGGAAAAGGAATGGGCCAATTGGCTTTACAAAAAAATTAATGTTTGTTCCTGATAGGAATATGCTGTTTTGTTGGTTACTGATTTGCTGAGTGACCTGTACTGTTCAAATGGTTAAATAAATGAATAAGATTAATGGTGGTGATACCATACCCGAGTGATATCTCTGATGGGAAGTTTGGATGGAGTTGGTCACTGGCTTAGATGACTTTTAAAGTGATTTCTTAATATTCATGTGGATTATAATCTATCAGTGGTTATTAACCATGATGGCTACATTAAACCTCCAGGGTTTAATGCAGGGTTTAATGCAGGGGCAGTATGTCAGGGGAGTAACAGCAAGGGAGAGTTCAGACATTCATTCTTTGCCTCTAGGGAAATATTCACTACATTTATTTTCTGGCCATTACTATTATCCATTTCGTGATTACTACCATCTCTTACTCACCTTCCTTACAGGGTAGTTGTGAGGACAAAAGAAGTGGAGGAACCATGCACACCACCTTGAGCTCCTTGGAGGAAGGGTGGTATAAAATGTGAATAATTAATTAATTTTGCCATAGGGGGTGTCAAAAATTTATGGGCCCCGAGTGCAAAATGACCTAGCTACACCACTGGGAGAGACACTCTCTCCATGTTTTTCCACCTCTGCCCTGGCCTGTGCCACTTGATGGGTAAGTAACAGGAAGTGTGGTTTGTGGACATGTGGGGGGCTAGTGGGAAACTGGGGCTATGGGATGGGGGGGCTTGGAAAAATGATCTGAGATCCTTGTTCATTCTGAGTTCGTCCTAGGCACCTTTCTGAGCATTTGCCCATCTCGATCAACAAGACAGTAGTCCATGATGTGAAGCTAAAAGAGATAGCTGGTAAATGGCCGTCCAGTCCTTAGATAAGACTGCTTCTCACATAAGTTGTCTAATTGGCCAAGGTCACTGTGATTGTTAGATGCACTGCAGTTGTGTGTTCAGGAGCGATTCCACCATGAGCTACTTGCCAGTGAGCCCGTTTGAACATTTGGTGGAACTGAGTTCTAATAGGCTACGATGGGTGTCGCAAGGTATAAAGGTGGAACCATTCTGTGGGTCTCTGTCATTCTTCTTCAACATGGACACCTGCCAAGCCAATCAAGATGAGACAGGGTGAAGACCGTCCAGAAGATGCCAGTTGTTTCTTTTTGGTGAGAGAGAGTTAGAATTCAGGCTAGCAGTATTATATTATTTTAAATTGACATTGTATTTCTGTTTCTGTATTTGTTTCTGTATTTGTTTATGTTCTTGTTAAGCATTCAACTTGTGCCTGTCTTTGTTCTGTTTAAATTCTATAATAAAACATCTATTAATTACTGATGTGCTTTATTGAGCATGGGAGGGACTTCTAGATGTGAGCCCAAGTCCAGTCTTGGCTGTTTAAATGCTACCAGAGAAAAGGGAACTAAAAACTGCCCTATTTAAGCCAACAGCTTGTACCTGGGTTTTGCCAGAGCAAAAAGCCCCAATTACAGTCAGTGTTGTGCTTGGCAGTAATTTGTGTCAATAAGACCTTGCTGGAATTTTTAAGATTTTTAAGTAATTAGTGCTCCTGGAAAAGAAACTGGTACTCCCATTATTTTAACAAGAATTGTACATGTAGTCTTTGGGAGCAGTTGCCAACCTACCATTGAGTGGAAGGGCAAGGGCCCTGTAAAGAGCAAAAGAAAGCTAGGCCATGGCTTGACTCCATTTTGTTAAAACATAACTCCAGGAGTGTAATAGCCTATCTCCTTTGTTTTTTTGCAGTTAAATCCATAAAGCTGTGTGTGTAATTGGTATCAGATTAGATCCAGTTATTTTCTAATTTGGCACACTTACTAACCACCAAGTTTACAACTTGGTAAAAATCCCTGTTGTTTGGGGCTTGTTTAGTCTGGGTAGTTTAATAGTTAAGAGGCTGTACTCTTAGCTTTAATCCCAGACTAGTAGCAGTGGTTGTGTCCCTTGTTGCCTTGAATGAAAGTGCTTAAGGTCACAGGCTGCTGGATAAAAAATCACAACTCATGTGGGTCCTGGGCTGATTAGAGGGCATATGAGCCTGTGATTTACAGGACCCCAGGTGTGGATCTCCTGGGGCAGATGAAAGGCTGCGAAGAGACACCTCACCGTGCGAAGAGGTGCACGGTTTCAGCCCTCCCACCTGCCCTGTATGCAGTAGTGTCATCTAATGGGTACACTGGGCGGGAGGAACGGGTGAGCGGCAGCCTGCCCATTGCGTAACGCTCCATTTCGAAATGAAGCGTTACGCAATGGGAGGGCTGCAGCTCAACCTTTCCTCCCACCCAGCGTACCCATTAGATGACACTACTGCCTGTATGTCTCTGAAATGGAGCTTGGCATGCTGGGAGGGTGTGTTGATGGGTGTGGAGGGGCAGGGAGCTGCCACTAGAGGTGCAGGGTGTTGACCCAGCCCCTGGACGGAGCATGGGCTGGGCATGCCACTGTCTGGGAGGGTGTGTGGATGGGAAGAAACTAATTGGAAGTGGCCCACTTGGTTCATTGAAGTATTGTTGAGCTGAGCTGGGGCCATAAAACCATTAGTAGCTGGCCGGGAGAGGAATGGGTTTCTTGCTCTAGCCTGCTGCTGAACCCCGGCAATCAAGACAGGCCCAAAGGTACCAACATCCGTAAAACAAGATGGATGCATAGGGGTGGGGATGGTCCCCTGAAGTTCTTTTTGTGCTGTCCCAGAACCTGGCCTGTTCAGAAGCTCATTCCTCACTTTTTCTACAGAAAAAAAGAATCGTATCGAGGGCCAGGCTGTGCCAGAGGCTGGATGAGCCAACCACACCTCACTTGAATAGCCTTTTTAAAGAGTGTCCTTAAAACTGGTCACCTCTCTGTTCACAAAATGCAGCAGGGAAAGCTGATCAGGATCAGGACCGCAGTATGGGGGGGGTTGCTTAACCTTTCCCCCCTTCTGTTTTTGTCAAGATCTGAGATGATTCTGGAAATCAGTTCTGGTCTCTTTTGCTCTGGGAAAAGTTCTGACCTCGGACGGTTGTCTGGACTGCTCGAATTGGTGTTTCCTTGCAACCAACATGTATGTCTCTGAAGAACTAAAACGACGCCTGGATGTGCCTCATTTCCTTGGCGGGTTCATTGGCCAGTTGCACAGCTAAGAGGGGGCTGCTTCGCATGTCTCTGACTTGGCCTTGAAGTCAGTGGCTGCGTTCACAGTTTTTCCACCAACCCCCTTTCCCATTGATATTTGTTGCAATTGTGATTTTGAATGGGAAAAGGGCACAGGGAAAAGGTCAAGCCTCTCTTCTTGATGGCGGCTCCCAGCTTTCCGTGACCCACCTAACATCAAGTTGCGACCCACCAAGCAAGTTCTGACCCACAGTTTGAGAAGCACTGACCTACTCAAAATGAAGTACTCTCAATCCCATCAATATCAATGAGAGAAATGCTACACAGGCCTCGGCATGGTTACTCAGAAGTAAGTTCCACTAAGTGAAATGGAAGTTATTCTCCAGTAGAGCAGTAGACTCCAAACTGCTGGCTGATGCATCTGGAAAAAGGCTTCCCCTTTGTGCATGGCGCTTGCCACTCTACACTGTTTCCTGTGTTCTTTCAAGCTGGTCTTGATCAAGCTACCCCCTGCTAACTGGGCAGGAGACACTTTTTCTAGTGGTGTTCCTCTTATATTTAGCAGGGGGAGAGTAAATATAAGAGGAACACCCCTCTTCACCCCTGTGCGGTGTCTTTTCTAGTGGCTGCTGGTGGAGGTATTCTGCATTTTTAGATTGTGAGCCTTTTTGGGACAGCGAGCCATTTAACTTTATTATTACTATTTGCCTGTAAGCCACTTTGTGGTAGAAAGTGGTATATGAATACTATTGATTGATTGATTGATTGATCTTGTCAGAAAATTGCATGGTCAGCCACTTCTATCCTCAAATTGGGATGCAGAGCAGTGGACGTGGTTGCTCGGCACAACTTCCTGAGAAGATGGAGAAGAGGCAGCCGCACAGAATGGTAAGGGCCGTTCTCCACAGGGAGGCTTTCCCAAGCTTTTTCTCCTTGGGCAGGGGTTTGGTGCCTGCTGTTCTAGAGGGACAGAATTTAGAATTCTCAAGATTCTAAAAAGTGGGTACTGGTCTAAAAAGTTTGAGAACCGCTTTAGTAGATGGTTATGATTTTTAAACACACACACACACACACACACACACACACACACACACACACAGAGAGAGAGAGAGAGAGAGAGAGAGAGAGAGAGAGAGAGAGAGAGAGAGAATATCCATTTCTAGATAGTCTAGATTGTTTAGTGTTTCCAAGCTGCTCTGGTCTTATTGAATGAGCAGGGAAGGAGTGAAAATAAACACCAATGAGCTATCTGTATCCAGTCAGTAATGAAAGCACAAGAATTCCATGTACCTGTCCTGTGGGGGAATTTTTCATCTCTGCTCTATTGTTTGTTTTGCCTGCCTTTCTAGTTTACTCATTCAGCAGTTGGCGGTCACAAGCATTGTTATAATCTGGGTTTTTTTCCCTAAGTATCTACCAGGCTCCATTTCAATTCTAATGCCTCTCATTTGTGACAGATGGTAGGTGATTAAAGAACACAAATGAAAGGAGTGAAGGGTAACCTGCCTCCCAAATATTGTACTTTCTAATGATTAATTTGGTGGCTTGTGAATGGTGAGACTCAGAGGCAGGGAGCAGGCATCTGTCGGGGGCTTATTGGAAGGTGCAAAAAGCTCTCCTTGCAGCAGCTGATGGGGGCACATGCTGAAAGCCTGAAGAAGCAGAGAGAAGGCTGAGAGGTGAGCGGTGTGCTGGTGGGTATTCCCACCATTCCCCATTCCCCAGAAAATGGAACAAGGCACATCCGGACGCCCACACTAGATTAGATCATAAGAACATCCTCCTGTGTCTCGCAGTGGCCCACCAGATGCCTCAGGGAGCACACAAGACAAGAAGACACCTGCATCCTGTTCCCACTCCTTGGCACCTGACATTCAGTGACAGCCTACTTCTAGAATCAGAAGGCTGCACATACCCATCATGGCTTGTAACCTGTCATGGACATTTTTTCTAGAAATCTGTCCAATCCCCTTTCATTTATTTTTTTATAAAAATTTTATTATTTTTAAATTACTGAGAATAGGTATGGAAGTAGGGGATGTACATAGGTATAGGGGACTACAAACTATCATTGAGTTACAGCAAATTCTCCAATTCTTGTAATTATATACATTTCTTGCTCTTGTATATCATTTAAAATCTACATTTTAATCATCATATTCATCAATCACCAATCCGTCTTACCCATAAATCTAACATATACATTTCATTTTTCTATTTCTATTTTCTTCTTGTATTAAAAACATATCTTCCTTTAAAGCTGTTTATCTATCCAATCATAAAAAGGCTTCCAGCATAATCTGATTTTATTCAAATCACCGTCTTTCATTCTCTCTGTTAAAATGTTCATTTCCGCCAATTCATAAATTTTTAAAATCAATTTATCCATTTTTGGAATTTCTTCATTTTTCCAATTCTGTGCATATAACAATCTTGCTGCTGTATTAATATGGATTATTAAATGTTTCTTATCTCCTTCTTTCACGGATTTTAAAATATTCAGGAGAACGAATGTTGTTAGTAACTGTGTCAAAGTGAGAACAGCACTTCTCTGATTTTGGGCATTAAGAATAAAGAGATTAAAGAAATATACTCTGTACTAGACCAGGAACCATGTCCCTTTCCCCAGTGAACTTTTGCTGAAACATAGAGTGGAAATTTTTGAGCTACTATAAAGTTGCTAAATGACCCTTTGCTAGCCAAATGGCAGACCCAGCTCGAGGCAGAGAGACTTGCTAAGAGCTGCAAATAACTCTTATCTTGCAGATGTTTCCTGTATTCTGCTAGGATTATGCTGTAACACAAAGAATCCAAACTAGAACACTCTGGTTGTGAAAGGCTTAGGCAAGATATTTTGCAGATAGTTTAAGTTTTTGCTGTATTCCCCTCCTTCCTCTTTCCCCCTCCCTTTTGAGTTGCAAATAATTTCTGTATCTTGCTAAAGCTTCCTTAAAGCAGTAAACACGTGTATTGCAAATTGCTCAACTGTTCTGTACTTTGCTAAATATGGTAAATACTAAGGAAACTGTTACTCAAAAAATGCGCGGCCCTGGGAAAGTTAAACTCCTATAAAAGAGAACGGACCCGTTTGCAGGGCGCGTCTGTGGCTTTGTGAAAAGATCCCACACAGGCGACCAGTGCTGGCCAGCTGAATAAACTGTTTGACTTTTGCTTAAAGATCTGAGGCAGCGATGGGATCTGCAAATTGAGAAGGGGAACGCTGGGCGGGACTTATGCGAGACTTCCACGTGATTGGCTGCCCGTCTGCAGCGTTCCACAGCTGCCCTGGCCTCGGGGGGCTGCCCCCGGTTGGCGCGCCCCACCACTGCTCGCCCAGGCACCCAGCGTACCCCCCACCCATCCTCCGCGGAGAGCAGGAGCTCCCCCGAGGCCAGGGCAGCCGCGGAATGCTGTGGATGGGCTGCCAATCATGTGTAAGTCCCGCCCAAGTCCCGGCCAGCGTTCCCCTTCTCAATTTGCAGATCCCATCGCTGATCTGAGGTCTGTTTCTTTATGAGGGGTACCTAACAAAAGCAAACTGGGAGGGAGCAAACAGGGAGAAGAGTGGTAGGCTACAGTAACTGTATGATTGACTCTCTAGCCCACTATTCTACTCTCCTTCCCACTTCCTCTTCCACTCTATTCCCCTCTTTTTTCTTGGATCCAGAAAGAGGTTTGATAGTGTAAAGGCAAGGTGTAAGCGCATGGGGTGCAGCCAGCATTGTCATTCAGCTGGAACGCTGGGTGGGAGGAACGGGTGAGCGGCAGCCCTCCCGTTGCGTTCCGGTCCATTTCGCTGTCTTCCCCACCCCCGCGGGCTGCCGCTCACCCGTTCCTCCCGCCCAGCGTTCTGACTGAATGACAATGCTGGGTGCAGCACATTTGCAGACCCGGCCAATGGGCTGTCCAAGTACAAAGAAGGAGGAGCACTGCCCCCTCTGCTCATTCCCCGCCCCTGTGCCCTCACTGCCCTGCCCCCATACTAGGCTCTGTTTTGGAGCCATATGAGGCCAAGGAAGGGTGGGCAGGTCCAACACCACTCACCTCTTGAAGAGGCGAGCCAATCCATCACCACCCTCCTCCAGCTTCACCAGCGCTTCACCAGCACCCAGGGCAATTGCCCCCCTCACAAAATGGTAGGTCCGTGACTGATGCAGCATTTGCCTCACCGTCCCAGGTGCTAGGAGATTTTGGGATGGCCTTAACCAGAGCAGGGGCTTGCCAGGGTCAAATGTGACAAAAGAGAATTCTGCCAGTCGGAGCGTCTGGTCCAGTCTCAATTCAGACAATGGGAGCTGCACTGCCTTTTAGGCTCTTGCAAAGGGAGGCAGCAGCACTGCTATTAACGCTCCAAGGCACTTGTGCACTGCACACTTCGGGTACATGCTTCAATGTCACTCTGACACAAGCACAAATACCGACAGGTTTTATTGTCTGGTTTCCTGAATGGGTCTATTAACTCTGGGAACTGATGCCTATAAATAGCAGGGCCGCTAAACACGAGCTGATGTGTTTTCTTTTTTTCCTCCTGGGCTGCTACCGTGGCGTGCTTCTCTCTTGAGAGGTTGCCAGTTATCAGTCTGGGGAGCACAGATCTGACTGGGAAAAGACACCTTTGCCTCCTTTTGTGGGCTTCCTTTTGCTGCTGCCTACCTGCCCTCCCTCTTCGGACAGCCCTTTGCATACAGGAGAAGTTTGACACTGCGGTATAGTGGGCAGGGTGTGAGTAGGCCTGAGAGATGTTGCCTCCACTCAGGTGTGAAGGTTGCTGGGCAGGCTCCCTCAGGTGATGAACTGCCCCTTGGGGGTATCTGCTTCCTGTCCTCCACACTCCCTCTTCCTCTCCATTCCCCACTTCCTTTTCAAACCCAAGGAGAAGGGGAGGTTTGGGTGGCACAGCAGCTGGGCCATTGCATCCTAGACAAATGCATCCCAGTATGGAATAGACTTCTTGTTGCATCCTGGACAGATGTGTCCCAATATATGTATATTGTTTTAACCATAAAAATAGAGTTAGGGTTATGGCTTGGCTAAGAGGCTTAGGACATACGACATGGGGTTTGTTGCCCAGTGGTAGTGGGACACAACCCGGATGTGACTGTCCAAGGGCACATTTGACCAGGACACACTCATCCAGGATGCAAATATAGTAGTACTGTTCAGCACGCTGCTGGGTAAGAACTGACAGTGATCCACACTTGTCAGGCTGTCCAGAACTGGAAAAGTCTGCTTTGTGGGTGGTGAGCTCCCCCTCTTTGGAGCTTTTCAGGCAGAGGCTGGATGGAACCTGCCAGGGATTCTGTAGTCATCTGCACTGAGCAGGGGGTTAGATTAGAAGTCCTCTACGATCACTTCCAACTCTATGTCCGTGATTCCTATCATTGGACAGCCCTGTTGTTGCATGACTTCCATCGCAACCCTTATCCCGTGCTGGAGTAGGCAGGCCAGCTAGCCTGCCCCATATCCAGCCCATGCTTGGGGCAGGCTGCAATGTAACCCGGGGCAAGAGGAATGGATTTCCCTTCCCCTGTAATGTGGCAGCAGCCCAAATGGAGGTACTTGGGTCTGCGCCAGGCCGCTCAGGACAAAGGTTAGGATCCAGCCCAAATACCAGATACTGGCACCACCACCCCCATCTCAGGCAGGTCTGCCCACGGGCTCACCCCCTGCCTCATTCTGCCTTCCCCTACCCTTCCCAACCCCCCATGCTGGCTTTGTCTGGGTGGTGCCAGGCCCAGGACGTTGGAGCTGGTTTCCCCTTCTCATGGGTCATTGCAGTTTATGGAACATTTGCAACACTCCTGACCAGTACAGCCCATCTGTATTGGAAAAGGCAGGAGATACCCTGAGGAGATAGGGAGTGGTATCAGCAATGGCCCCTTGTCCCAGATAAACCGGGGATTATGGGGTTAACTCCCAAGATCTTTGCAAGCCTCGGGAGCACAGCTGTAGGCTGATGAGGCCCCTGGCAATGAAGGGAGGTGCATCTGCACAGGTGCAGATGGGTGTGGCTGATGAATTAAAGCCTGCCCACTGATTGGCTGGCCTCAGTATAAAGCTGGAGGCAGGAGCTGGAGAAAAGGCACCTGGGAAGGTGCTGGATGAGAACCTGGGAAGGTACTGGATGATAGTACCTTGGGCAGGTGCTGGACTGACGGAATGCTGGCTGGACTGCCTGCCTGAAGGACGGACTGAGGAACTGGCTGAAGGACTAAATAAGGTAAGGTTATTGTGGGGAATAACCATTGGGAATTGTTGTATGTCTGCCACGTCCCTGGAGCCACCAAGTGGAGGAGGCAGTTGTGGCTTGGGCAAGCTGACTGACTATTGTTTGTTGGTGGGGTTTGTTGGTGCTAGACCTGGGGTAGTTTGGAGCTAAGCTGGTGATGAGGGCAGTCCAGCCAGCTGGTGATCCCAAGCAAAGCTGCTGGAAGAGAGGAGGCCCAGTGGGTGACTGAACCCACTCCCTCTTGCCTATCTCTGAGGCCGCTCTGGAGGGGAAACTAGTTAGCCTAGTGTGGGCATTGGGGCCCTTGGGGTGGCCTGGCAGGGAATTTGGCCACCCCATTCAGTGTGCCTTGGATGGCACCCTGAAGGGCACTCCTATCTCCATCTTATCGTAAAGGCTCGCTGTGAGGACAAAGTGGAAGACCGGAAGAAGAGCCATATACACTACCCTGAACTTCTTAGAGAAAGGACAGAAATGAAATACAGCCAGAATCTGATCAGAAAAATTGTCCTAGCCTGAACTGCTTCCTCCAAAAACATATCCATCTGTAGGTAAAGCTGCCTGGAGAGTAGCATTGGCATTTGCGAACATCTTGCAGATCAAAAAGCTATTAAGACATCCTCTCCATGAGGACAACTGAGAAAAGGGTAGCAGATTGGCAGGGAGCATTGCCTCCTCAATTCTTCCATTGCCTGGATTTGAAAAGGAAGAGGGGAATGGAGGAAAGAGGAAGTACGGAGGATTGAAGACCAAGCGTATCTCAAGCCCACCACTCTCCTATCCTATCCTCCAAACTTCCTCTTCCACTCCATTCCCCTCATCCTCTTTTCTCTTTAGGAGGTTTGTCTTTTAGATAAAGACATAGAAACAAGTGCCTGTAAAAAAAAAAAAAACAGTTGGCAACTCTAGCATGGAAACAGTAAACACGACTTGTTCACTCTTCCTGTTTTATCCCTTTCTGGAACATGACAACCCATGCGCTCACACCAGATATGTTGTGTCAAATTCATTGAATCAGCATCATTACTGATGAGGGAATTTGTAGGGAATGCTAGGAACAATCGTCCTGTGAAACAGAACTGCTGCTCTATTCCTAGGAAGTCTCAAGACCTTCATAAACTACAATTACCACAATCCTTTGTGAGGAAGCTGTGAAAGTGAAAATGCATTTCAAATTACTGGCGTAGATATGCTCGTAAACAAATAATAAAATGGCTGTCGACATCCACTGTAAGTCAACACCTGGGATTGTCGGGTCCACCCTTCCCTAAACTTGAACATCATCTTTAATAAACCAGCTATATATATTTGCAATTACACTCTCCTTTCCTATCACTTTCCTATCACTCTCCTTTCTCTGTATCCCCCAGACAGACTCTGATATTAACTTAAGCAATCAATTTTGTTCAGATCAGGGCTGTTCATTTTTACCAATAAATGTTTAAACAAAACCCTAAATTATTAATGGAGAATTTTTTTGTTCTTTTTTCATATTGTCTACTAGGAGGAGGCAGTTAGAAGAGTCTGTAAGGAAAGGGATTTGGATGGGAAGTATTTCAATTGCTAAGATGTTCTGAAAGGGAGGTTCCTGTCCCCCTCCTTTAAAAAAAAACATTGTATTAAAACAACATAAATAATCTAACCACTACAAAACAAAAACAAAGACCAAATTCAGAATATATGACAAGTGTGGAGTGATACATCTAAATTTCTTACAACCTTACTATATATTGGTAATTAGTCCATTTAGAAATGGTGTCTCTTAACCAACCTTTTCTTCTTTTCCTTTATAACTTCTTTATCATTTATTACTCTTTATCATTTATTTTAATCCCCAGTAATCTTAATCCTACATCAAAATCGTCCGCCTACTCATCCAAACCATACTTCGTTACTCCAAAATTTTCCTTCTCATGCAGGAAATCAATGAGTGGTTTCCAGTTGACTTTACTGACTAGCTCAAAAGTAAAATTGGAAGTTTATCAATTTCCATTAAATCCAAAAAATTTTGCCACCAATCTTCAATTGAAGGTACTTCTGGAACCTTCCAATATTGTGCATAAAGTATCCTTGCTGCAGTTGTCATAAACAAAAATAAAATTTCCAAGTCTTTTGGAACCTGATCCTCAAGTTTACCCAGCAAAAATGCTTCTGGTTTCATTTGTAAGTTTACCTTAAAATTCACAGCATCTGCTGGTGTATATGAATCCAATATCTTTTGCTTTTGTACAAGACCATCACATGTGGTAAAATGTTCCTTCTTGGTTTTGACACTTCCAACATTTGTTTGACACATTTTTACACATTTTTGCTACTTTAACAGGTGTTATATGCCATCTGTACATCATCCTGTAAAAATTCTCTTTAAGATTTACATTTAAGGTGAATTTCAATCTTTTAGTTCACAAATTTTCCCACTGTTCCATTGAAATCTCATGACCAACTCTTTTGCCCATTGTATCATACATTCTTTAACTTGTTTATTTTTATTTGAAGAATTTATACCCCACCTTTCCCATGCCGAAGCAAATTCCCAAGGCGGCTTACAGAGAACAACAAAATACAATGTAACCATAAGTAAAACACATTAAAACAAGAACAGCATCATTAAACATTTAACAGGAACACAGAATGTGTACAAGGATGAAGCCAGACCCAGTTCTCCATATCAGGCCCTTTGGAGGGTGGGAAAACAATTGACCAGGGGAGTGGACAAAACTATAACAATATTCCAGAGGGACAGACAGCCAACCTTCATCCAAAGGCCGGACGAAATAGGTATGATTTGAGCCCTCTCCGAAAGGCCATGAGGGAGTGTGTGGTTCTTAATTCTTCTGGAACAGAATTCCGTATTTGTGGAGCTGCTACAGAGAAGGTTCGCCCCTGGGCTGCCATCCCTTTCACTTGGGACAGAGGGCGCACTTGAAGGAGAGCCCCTTTAGATTATCTTAAGAGGGCGAGCTGGTATGTATGGGAGAAGATGGTCCTTTAGGTGGGCTGGGCCTAAGTCATGAAGGGCCTTAAAGGTCAGTATCCAGTGGTGTCATCTAAATGATTTAAGAACAGGTACTCACTTTTGATTGGCACATGTCGGGACCCGCCCACCGGAAGTGACGTCATAAGCCGGAAGTTATGTCCTGGCAGGAAGTGACATGAAAAAAGCCCTTTTTGAGGCCTCAGACGATTTTAAACCGACCCAACAGTTGCAACAGTATTCCACAGCACCCCCAGAACATGTTAAGGAGGCCTGGCATCATGTTAAAGTGACCCAACAGTTCCAAAAGTATTCGAGAGCAACCCCTGAGCAGCTCATTTTTCAGTGGCAAGGCAAAGCAAGGCCTGGCCTGGCCTGGCTTGGGAAGGGAAGGCAAGTTTTAAAAAGCCACCAGCTCATTTCAGCAATTCCAAAATCTTACAGAGCAACAGCACAGCAGTTTAACAAAGACACCAGCTCATTTTTCAGTGGTAAGGCAAGGCCTGGCCTGGCTTGGGAAGGCAAGGCAAATTTTAAAAAGCCACCAGCTCATTTCAGCAATTCCAAAATCTTTTGGAGACAAATTCCAAAATCCCCCCCCAGGAACCACCATGCCTTCTTGGGAGAGGGAGCCCCAGGCAGCCTACCAGCTCACGCTGCTGCCGCTGTCGGTCTCCCTCGCTCCGCTCCGCTCCGCTCGCTGCCGGGCAACTCAAACGTTGCAGGGGGCGGAGTGGAGCGCCGACGGAGTCGACAAGTGGGTGGGCGAATGGGCGGGGCCAGCCATAATCCTAGGAATGGGTACTCGCGTACCCCCGCGTACCCCCTACATGACATCACTGTCAGTACCATTATTTTAAGATGGGATCAGAAGTGAATGGGCAGCCACTGCAGCTGCTGAAGGAGTGGGCCTACTGAGTCAAGCCGTCTAGTTCCTGTAACTACCCAGGCTGCTGCATTTTGTACTAGTTATTACAGTTCGGAAGCTACAGTTCTCAAGGGAAGCCCTATATACAGTGAATTATACAGTGAGTCCAGCCTTGAAATCACTAACGCATGGACCACCATGGCCATGACAGAATGACATGGTCATAGTTGGCACACTAACCAAAGCTGGGCAAATGCACTCCTAGCCACAGCTGCTACCTGGTTCTCCAGAGACAGCTGAGAGTTCAGGAGCATCCCAGATTGCGCACCTGTTCTTGCTGGGGAAGTGTCACTCCATTCAGAGGGGGTGAAAGACTTAGTGCCTGCATTCAGGATTTCTTGACCAGGAGGACTTCTGTCTTTTCTGGATTTAGTCTTAATCTATTAGCTTTCATCCATGTCCCAACTGCCTTCACAGCCTCTTTGTTTTGGGATGGTAAAGAGAGATAGAGTGAAGTGTCATCAGCATATTGGTGACACCCCACTCCAAACCCCCAGATGATCTCCCCCAGTGGTTTCATGTATATATTGGAGAGCATGGGGGATAGAATAGAGCCCTGAGGCACTCCATATTGTAAAGGCCAAGGTGCTGAGCAGGTGTCCCCCAGCATCACCATTTGGGACCTGTTAGCCAGAAGGAGTGGACCATTTCAGAGCAGTTCCCTTTAACCCCAGATTGGCTAGCCGGTCCAGAAGAATACTATGGTCAATTTTATCAAAGGCTGCTAAGAAGTCTAGCAGGATAGTAAGGATGCATTTCCCTTATCTAGCCCATGGTGAAGGTCATCCATGACGATGACCAAAGCTGTCTCAGTCCCAAAACCTGGTCTGAAGCCAGATTGAAAGGGGTCAAGATAATCTGTCTCCTCTAGGAACCCTTGAAGGTGGGATGCTACCACCTGCTCAATCGCCTTCTCTAAGAAGGTTCTTCTTCTGTCTCGTATTTCAACAATATATAATCCTATACATGGTAGCAATACATTGCTCTTCTCCAGTACACAAATTGATTTCTAACAATGACATTCCGTCTTCAAAGCCATATACCCTTATTCAAAGCAAATGTAGAGATTTTTCCCCAGATGAAACAGAAGAGGGATTTCAAGGGAAACAAAACAAAACACATTTATGTGACATTAATAAAATGTCACAGGGGGATTTTGCAAAGTTAGCGGTACTGAGGCTTCAGTCTTGTAAGTCAGTCAGTCAGTCAAAACCTTTAATGGCATCTCAAAAGTTAAAACATACAGCAATGTTATTGTCAGAACTTAAAAATATAATTAAAACAATGTAAAACACTTGCTGTCTCTAGACCAGATAGATTCACTCTGGCAATGGCAGTTCAGTGGGCTTTCGTCTATTGTTAAATTCAACTATGCTATGCAGAAAGGAAGCAAACAGTCTGAGGTGGTATGGATCCGATAGTGAGAAAAGAATGTTTAGTTTGTCATTGTCTGGAAGAAACATCTTCTTGGACAAAATAGGGCCTAGTAAACTGGATCTCTTAGTCTCATGATAAGGGCAATGTAGGATCATGTGCGGCAAGGATTCAACTGTGCTCAAAGAACAAGAGCATGTTCTATCTTCTTGGGGGATGCCTCTATACCTTCCCCATAGAACTGCAGAGGGCATGGCATCCAGACGGGCCAACGTAAGGGCCCTTCTTTCATTAGGGTTGGTTAAGGACTGGAGGTAGTTCAAAGTTTTACCTTTTTCAAAAGGGATTTTCCATGCCAGAGAGTGACCAGATCTATTGGTTGTGCTTAAGAGAGTCTGAGTCTGAATGTCCAACAACCTTTGTTTGATCTGTCGGAAGGCTTCTGCTTGCGTTACCGCCCCTAGTTGGTCCACATCAATGCCTAGTTGCTTGATTTTAGACTCCCAGGAGCCAGCTGACGAGAGAGAGTCTTTCTTGAAGTGAAACAATAAACTGCTGGTTATGTTATTGAAGTAGAGTTTCAGCCAGAACTTTGAAGTGCGTAGCCAAGCTAGTGTTTCAATCATAGACTGGCCCGTCTCCAGGCATAGGGCTGAATATGGCACGCAGTTTGGAACAGCTAGAATTTTACGCAGGAACACTGCTTGGATTTGTTCGAGCTGGTGGTTAGATGATTTTATCCACAACGGTACTCCAAATAGAATTTGGGGAAGAACCTTAGCATTGAACACCTTGAGGGCAGCCGGGACATACGAGCCTCCGTTCTTATAAAAGAATTTCAGGATAGCCCGCATTGAGATCGAAGCCGCCGCCTTCATCATGTTCCAATGACTTGTCCAAGAGAGGTTGTAGGAAAACAGGATCCCCAAATATTTGAAGGATTTCACTTGCTCGATAAGGTGGCCATTGAAAATCCATTTATGCGGTTTCCAAGATCTTGCGAAGATCATAATTTTTGATTTTTGGAAATTTAGCTGCAGTTTGTTCCTTGTTAGATAATCTAGACATTGGTGCATCAATCTTTTGAGCCCCAAGCGCGTTCTGGAAATAATAACCGCATCGTCAGCATACAGTAAGATGGATATCTTAAGGTCCCCAAGCTTGGGAGGGTGGCCCTCCACCTCCGCCAAGGCTGGAGCCAGGTCATTCAAGAAGAGATTAAACAGCGAGGGGGCCAATATGCAGCCTTGCTTGACCCCTTTGTTGGTGGGAATCTCTTCAGATAAATGGCCCTTCCAGGAACACCTAACCTGGCAAGATGTTTTTGAGTATAAGTTCTTAATTAGATACAGCAGGCTGCAGTCCATTCCCATTCTTTCCAATTTGGACCAAAGTAAATTCCTATCTATGCTATCAAACGCTCCTTTGAGGTCTAGGAAAGCAACATACAATTTAGATTTGATGTGAATAGTATACTTGTAGATTAGGTGAGCTAAAATAATACAATGGTCTAAGGTAGAACTTCCAGGTCTGAAACCAATTTGTTCGGGGCCCAAGATGTTCTTCTGCTCGATCCAGTCGTTTAAGCGAGCTAGCAAAGTCTTAGAATAAAGCTTTCCGACCACTGAAAGCAAGCTGATTGGTCTGTAATTCTCTGGAGCACTCTTGTCGCCTTTTTTATATATCGGAACTATTATTGACTTCCTCCAGGCCCCTGGTAATACCCCGTGGCAGTTAGCTGAAGTGAAGAGCTTGGCGAGAATAGGAGACCAAAAGGCAGGATCCGCCTTCAGCCATTCTGGGATAATGTTGTCAAATCCTGGGGCCTTGCCCGGTTTTAATGTTGCAATTAAGTCACAAATTTCCGACTCAGTTATCGGAGGCCAGTCCAAAGGTGGGTTAGTCGAAATAGTTGTGAGCGTATCAGAGGGCACCGATGTGTCATTGAATAATTGGCTGAAATGTTGCTTCCAGCAATGTGTAGGTACCAGCTTGGGGTCTGCAGTGTTATGCCTGAATGTCCCAGCTATGATGTTCCAAAAATTTCTGGGATTTGCTTGGGATGAAGCCAGTATGAGTTTTTTCCATTGTTCTTTCAGGTGTAAGTTTCTCTTCTGCTGGATCAGTTCTTTGAATTGGTGGTTAGCTAATAAGAAGTCTCTCAGAGCAGCTTGTGAATCTGATGTTCTAAAAGTTTTAAAGAGGGCTCTGGTTTGCGTCTTTAGATTTTTACAGTCTCTGTCAAACCAGGAGGGGGTCCCAGTCCCTGGGCAGTCCACGGTCTCAGACGGGGAAGGTGAAACATTGGAGATGATGTCACCAATGAGTTTTTCGTATCTGTCTACTGTTGTTTGAGGATGGTCATCCACGAGGATAGAAGACCATAGCTCATTGAAGCGAGGAACTCCCAGAAGCTGTTGGATCTCTTTGAGGGTAGAACTGTGCCAAGGAAATTTGATAAATCGGTCCAGGCCAATTAGATGTGCGGGAGGTTGTATTTGGTGTGGAACCAGTATATCCAGTGCCAGTAAAAGGGGAAGATGATCACTTAGTTTATAGTCCCCTATCTCAAAATTTGACACCAATGGCAACAGATCTAATGAAGTTATTATGTAATCGATAACACTACATCCTGTAGCAGATACGTACGTGAATTCAGATGCTTTCGTGAATTCCGAAAGACCATTGAGCCAAGTAAGATTGGCTTGGATGCTAAGGGTGGCTAAGAGGACACCGGCCTCGTTAAAGCGTTTGTCCTTGGAGAATCTGGTGGCATTGCAATGTTGAGGAAGGGTGGACATATTTCAGTCTTGTAAGCTCTGGCCCAGAATAAGTGCTAGGTGTTATTTTTTCCATGTTTGTAGTCTTCCCTTCCCCACAGAAGCTTGCAATTGCAAGCAAGTCTCCCTCCTGTATATCCTCACAACAGCCCCATGAGGTAGGCTATCCTGAAACATAGGGACTAGTTCAAAATCATAGAATGAGCTTCAGAAGTGAAAAGCATTTCAATGAAGGTCATCCCTCGTCCAAAACTCCGACCAGTATACCACACTTCCTCTTCTGCATTACACCACTGAATTGCCAAAGTGGACATGGTGAGAGCCAGGATGAGAGCCAGAATGGTAAAATGATTTGAGTGATGGATTAGACCTGGAAGACCCAGGTTAAAATGCCTGCCCAGCCATGAAACGTCCTGGGTGACCTTAAGGCCAGTCATTATTTTTCAGCCTCGTCTACCTTGCAAGGTTGGTTAATATATAGAAATTTATTAGTTATTTCATAAGGAGAATATAGGATGAAGACAAGAGAGGAATTATTAGAAGAAGGGAATAACTGTCAATGGTTCCAATATACACAACTGTTTGAGAGATTTAACGTGGAATCTCATGCTGAAGCAAATGCCCCAGGCGGCTGACATGGGCAGGCTACTCTAAACCACCATTTTTTCAATGGCGTTTTTACAAATCTGCCAATCCTGAGGCCCAGACATTGCCTTCACAGTGTGGTTCTGTCCTTTGGCTGCCTGCCATCAAGCCTCCGCAGGCAATCGCAAGTCAGGCCTGGACAGGTCCTCAAGGTCGTATTCCCTTCTTTGCCGGCTGGCCTCCTCATGTACTCCACCGCAGCTCTTACTTGCGGTGAGCTAATCGGCTCCACAGCGACCCCGTTCTGCCACCACAGGAACTGCAGCTTGTCACAGCCTGGCGTTCGTCTCCCATCCAAAAGCAAACCACAGATTTTCCTGCTTAGCTTCAGGCAGTACCAGCAGCTCAACCATCAGTTCACATAAAAGGGTAAAAGGGTGTGTGGATAAGTGTATTTATTCTAGTAAATGGCTGCTAAAGATGACGTAGAGCACAATCCTATACATGTCTACTCAGAAGTCCCATTATAGTCAATGGGGTTTACTCCTAGGTAAATATGGATAGGATTGCAGCCTTCCAATCCTATGCATGTCTACTCAGAAGTAAGTCCCACTATAGTGATTGAACTTACTCCCAGGTAAGTGTGGATATGATTGCTGCCTTAGTGATTGCTGCACTGTGCCCCTCACAAAAGAATATGCCTCAGAAAATGACAAAGCCTGGGATCCCTGGCAGGAAATGATATTTCAAAGTAAGGACAGACCTTGCATGACTACTTTTGAACAGAAGAGCATCCTCCCCATTTCATCCCACTAAGGCCATGAGGCCAACTAGGTCACCCTAGGCAGGAGATTGGCGAGGGGGCCCACCCACTACCCTACTGTTCTTTAGCCTTGGGTTGGGACCCCTGTGGGGTCCCAAAGCCACAACAGGGGTGGTGGCAACCTTTCAGAGCCTGTGCAAGAGAAAGCTTTGATTCAATCCAACAGTGGAATTGTATTATCAAATTTCTTGAGTTCTGGATATAATCATAGAATCATAGAGTTGGAAGGGACCTTCAAGGTCATCTAGTCCAACCCCCTGCCTGTAGCACGAAATCCTCCTAGAGCCTGTCAAGCCTCTGAGAATACCGCCTGGGCCCCCAGGTCCTTCACTCTCCTGCCCACCACCTCAAAGTATGAAACAAGCTGCTCATAGCTTCGCCCTGCAGTATCACTTGTTCCTACATGTATGAGCAAGAAGGGGTAGCGGTCTGTAGGTTTAACGAGCTTTGCCACTCTCTCTGTCACATGCCGGATCCTGGTGCCAGGAAGACAGCACACCTCATGAGCAAGAGGGTCAGGGCGGCACAGAGCAGCTTCCACGCCCCTAAGCAGGGAATCGCCAACAACTACTACCCTCCTCTTCTTGGGTTGGGATTCCCCTTTGCTCAATCAGATGTTGTCCGCTGAAGCGTTCCTCAGAAGAGCTTGTATCTGCACAGTCTCTTCTTGCTCTCTTGACCTTCAGCTTCTAAGGCCAGCCCTGCTTTCAGAGGCATTTCTACAGGGATGGCAAAGCTCTAAGTTTTGCAAGAAGCCTTACCCTGTCGTGTAAATCCCTCCTCTCCCTTGCTGCTGTAGCCAGTAAGCAACGCCAAGATTGGCTAAAACGGTGCAGGAGAGGAGTGATTTCCACTGCAAGGTAAGCCTTCTTGCAAAACTTAGAGCTTTGCCATCCCTGTAGAAACGCCACTGCCTGCTTTGGTTGCTACCTCACAGGGTTATTGTGAAGACACAAGAGCGGGGAAATGGGGCAGGCTGGGATAGGGCAGTGACAAGGGTGGAGAGTGGATGGATCGAGCCCTAGGAGGGGACACGATTGGTGGGCCCCCAGTTTCATGCTTTCTTTGTTTCATTTTGGGGGTCATGGCACAAAAAGGTTTGAAGACCACTGCCCCATCCTACTCCCTGGGAAGCCTAAAGGAGAAAGGACTCCTTGATGTTGTCACCCAGCACACTCTTCTTCTACATTTCCCCTTCCTTTTCAAATTCTGGAGCTGGAGGAGTGGCAAAGGCAGGCAGAGACAGTGTTTCCAATCTGCTGCCTGAAACCACCTTCTCAGTTGGCCTCATGGATGGTCCAGTCCTGCCCATGCCCCACTTCCAAAGCCAGCTCCAGCCTGAGGCCACACGGCTTCTGGTTCAAGCCTCAGAGAACAATGCCTCTAGTGACAATGAATGCATGCAGAGGCAGCAGCTCAACAAGGTGCTGGTTGACTGGTTCTGATTTCTAGCAAATATACTATAGCAAATATCTAACAATATTGTAAATGGCGAATGAGGATTTACTCATCCAGGGAATGGAACGGATGTTGCTATGGCATGAAAAACATGCGTTGCATGGAAATCAAGCAAGTGAAGAGAAGCACAAGCAAAACAACCTGCTATTTATTCACTCAATCCACCCTTGTTGGAAGCTTTGTTTATTTACCTCTGCCTTGTACAAATCCGTGCCAGAAAAAAAGTGAGAGTATATACACATTATCACTGACACAATTTAGGTTTCCCCCCTTCTGTTTAGGAAATGAAAAGAAGCCATTGTGCTCAGTTGCAGATCTAGTAGGGGCATAAGCCCACGGCACCACTTTAGGGCCATCCTGGGGAGCATCAGTGGTCCCCACAACATTGCACAGGTAGACCTGGGCTCCAGAGCCCAGGTCTACTCATTAGTACCAGCCACAGATAGACCAACACTACACTGGTCAGGAAAGCATCCATAGTGCTAACTTTCCCCTGCCCATTCAAAATATCTTTGCAGTGCTAAGGCATCTTTAATCTTCATAACTGTTAAGGTAACGGTGAGCTCAGCCTTAGTTTTTTTGTAGTTGGTTCTTTACGTTTGCTGACTTCAGTTTGAAAGCCCTGTGTCTCCACTTTCAAAAATC
>JAJKFI010000217.1:231815-248733 GCA_029204185.1 Lerista edwardsae | reverse complement strand
AAAGCCCTCAAGTCTGGGAGTGCTACACTAACCAAATCTCAACAAAGCTTCCATGGTCATGTGGCCGGCATGACTATACGCTGTAGCGCACGGAATGGCATTACCTTCCCACCGAAGTGGTCCCTATTTATCTACTTGCATTTTTAGGTGCTTTCGAACTGCTAGGTTGGCAGGAGCTGGGACAAGCAATGGGAGCTCACTCCGTCGCGCAGTCTTGAACTCCCAACCTTCCGGTCGGAAAGCATTGATTTCCTGTAGGATTGTCCAATTTGATTTCCTTGCAGTCCAAGGAAACACCATAATTTGAAAGCATCTATTCTTTGGCACTCCGCTTTCCTTGTTGGCAGGGTGATGTCTCGGCTTTTTGTTAAGTTGTCTAGGTTCGCCATAGCTTTCCTCCCAAGAAGTAAACTTCTTTTAATTTCATGGCTGCAGTCACCATCTGCGGTGATCTTGGAGCCCAAGAAAATAAACTCTGTCACTGCTTCCATGTCTTCCCCTTCTATTTGCCAGAAAGTGATGGGAGTGGTTGCCATGATCCAGAGACGGACGAAGCCCCAAACGCACCTGAGGCAGGGTGATGTAACCGCACCCCCAGTGCGTCGCCCCACCCCCGTGTGTCGCTCTGCCACACCTCCCTGCACTTGGAGGCGTATCTGCATATCTGAGGTGGTTGATATTTCCCCCAGCAATCTAGATTCCAGCTTGTGAATCATCCAGCCCAGCCTTTCTAATGATGTACTCTGCATATAAGTTAAATACGCAGGGTGGCAGTATACAACCTTGTCGTACTCCTTTCCCAATTTGAAACCAATCGGTTGTTTCATGTCCGGTTCCAACTGTTGCTTCCTGGCCTGCATACAGGTTTCTCAGAAGACAGATAAGGTGGTCTGATACTCCCATCTCTTCAAGAACTTGCCACAGTTTGTTGTGATCCACACAATCAAAGCAATAAAAGGCTTTAGCGTAGTCAATGAAGCAGAAGTAGATGTTTTGCTGGAACTCTCTTTACTTGCTTTCTCCATGATCCAGCGAATGTTGGCAATTTGATCTCTAGTTCTTCTGCCTCTTCGAAAACCAGCTTGTACTACTGGTAGTTCTCGAGTCACATACTGCTGAAGCCTAGCTTGTAGGATTTTGAGCCCAACCTTGCTAGCATGTGAAATGAGCGCAATTGGGTGACCTGTACTATAGTTAAATAAATAGATAAACAGAGTTGATGGGCATAACACCAACACTAGTGATAACACTGCATTTAGGTTGTGCATATGATATTGTAATTTATTCTGCATGGTTTGGGACAGGAGGAGGTCCATCATGGTGTTGCAGTTTCACATCTCACAGTCCAGAACTGGTAGAAACTGGCATTCCGTCTCTCCGTCTAAGGATCAGATAAACACCTGTGAGTCCTTGAGCAGGTCAGCTTCCCAGCTTGTTAGGGATAGTAGTTGTACTCCCTTTCTTGATAGTGTAGAATAAGCAGACAGTTTCACACGGGAAGCCCTGGCTGGAAACACTGCACATTCCCATGAGCTCATAGTGTTCTAAGGGTCACCCCATTGGGTAAAATGGGGCACAAGGGGTCTTCAGGTATCCACCTACCAGATACACTCTGGCTGCATCCCTTTGTTCTTTTGTTGGAAGGAGTTTCACTGTGTGTGCTTAAGATGTAAAGCTGCACTAAAACGCCGCCTGCGAGCGGCCCAAACTTCACCGGCTTCCTAGCCGGCAGATTGAACCTTTGTACCTTTCTTACTTTCGCTACAATAAAGAGACTTTGTTATGGAAATGTGGCGATTGCTTCAGTCCTTCGCACCGGAGCGCTAAGCCAAGCGCTAGAATGGGTCTCCAAGCCCCCAACTCTGCTACTATTTACACAAATACACAACACATGGGGTGTGAAGTGCTGACCTCCCACACCAGGTGACACAAACTCTAGTGACGCCACTGCCCAGAAATTGAACTCATTTTAGCTCCAAGATGTGGGGGAACCATGTGGGCAAGATATAATCCACTGGAGTTGTATTTCTCAAACTACGGGTTGGGACCAACTATGTTGGTCCCAAGCCAATTTCAGGTGGGTCACGTGCAGTAATTACTTAAAATATGGGAAGATGGAAGGCTGAAAATGTGGGGGGGGGGGCTGTGGCAAAATGCTTGTATCAAGGTTGTAAACAGCTTTCTGAGAGCACAATCCCAAGTGCCCCATTGTGTTGATGCAACAATGTCAACTTCAGTTGCACCAACGTGGGGGCGCTGAGTGGCACCCCCGCATCAGCATCGAGTGGCGTTCCTGCATCGGCGCCAAGGCTCCCAGGGCCAACACTAGGTGTAGTGCCAGCCTGGGAGCACAGGTGGAGAGCTGCCCTTACCCCAGCCGAACCCAGCTGGCACAGGGGTGGTTCTGGAAGGGGGGCCGGAACTGGGTGGGGACTGGCTGGGGTGGTGGTGGTTGGGCCGGTCTGGGGAGGGTGGGTGGGTGTGGGGTGCTGCTGTTATCATGTTAGAGTAGCCCCTATTTGGGCCAAGTGGCTTCCGTGGACTTCATTCATTCATTCATTCATTCAAATAGTATTTATATACCGCTTTTCAACACAAAGTTCACAAAGCGGTTTACAGGCAAATAGTAATAATAAAGTTAAACGGCTCCCTGTCCCAAAGGGCTCACAATCTAAAACTTGTACCCACAAATGAATGCAGGTGTCTCCTGCTCCAGCGCAGCATAGGATTGCGCTGTGATTCACTTTGCTGTTGGGAAGGGGCTGAAAAATAACCCAACGTTGCTACATTCTCAGGAAAGCTGCAGATTCTGGTGTCACAATGGCATCACTTCCGGCCAGGACATAACTTCCGGTGGATCTTGGACAGATTGTCATTCTGAAAAGTGGGTCCCTGTGCTGTTTGAGAACCACTGCTCTAGACGGTTCTTGCGATAGACCAGAGCTTAGTGGTTGAGTACATGCTTTGCATACAGAAGGTCCAAATTTCAGCCCCCTGGCACTCTGGGAAAGCCTGGCCCAGGACTTCCTGTTTCCTGGGAAGGTGTGCCCATCTTACTTGGTGGTGCACCAGCCTCTGCTTGGAAAATGGTAGCCCAAAGCAACTCCACTCCTCTTCTGCTTTGTCCTTCCTTCCATTAAGGCAGAAGAGGAGGAGTGGTGGAGATGATTGGGTGAATGGAGGTGGGCACAATTGCTGCCCACAGAGACATCATGCATGAAGGTCTCTAGTTGCAAGGAACTTGGGCATCCTTGATAGAAAAGGCCTTTCTCTGCCTGTAACGTCAGAGATCAGCTGCCAGGCCAAGGAGACCGTAATGGCAAGGATGCTCCGGTGATGCTCCATTTGCTCCGGTGTAGGGCAGCATCGTACACTTAAATATGCCCTGTCAGATCTTCTGAGGATCCAGTGGCCATTTCATAAAATCTGTTCAGGAATTGGTTCCTTAAGTGATGGAATATTTCAGCTGCCCTCCCCTGAGATGCACCTAGCATGATGGCAGCTCTGTCTTCTCCCTCCCCAACCAGTTTGGATTTGCTGCCTTCAATTAGAGTAGCAAGCATTCTAATTTGACTTTGGCAGCTGTGAAGGCAGGCTGACGCCTTGAATTCCAAATGAAATCTGAAAAAAAGAGGTCAAACCCCACAGATACCTGAGCATTTGCATAATTCAAACAGCTCATCATCAGTTGCCTTGATATCCTCTCATTCCCCCACCCCCTGTTGAGTTAAAAGCCAACTCCTTGGCAGTGATGACTTTGGGAAAAGTGACTTTTTTTTTTAACCAGGGAATGTTCTTGGGCTTGACCTTGTTTCAATGCTGTTAATTATCAACTATCATTAATCAACTGTGTACGTCTCCCTCTCCCACAAAAAAAAAAAAAAAAAAAGCATAGTCAAGGAACTTAGGATTCCTCTGCAATCTTCCAAATAAACACAAAGGCTTTGTGGAGAAAGGAACAGGCTGGTGTTCATTTATGCATCCTGGTTGGAGCAGAGAGTTTATTTATACATGTGGTTGTGCCAGATATTTGTAAGGTGTGGTTTTAGACTTTTTTTTTTTTTTTTGGCCAGGTGGGGTACATTTCCCAGAAACCTTTTTGCTTATGCAAATATTCCACCATTTCCAATTCATTTCCAATTCAACATCATTGCTGATGTTACAGTTTTCTCTTTCTTTGCTCAGTTGTGTGGGTGATCCTAGCCTATGATTAGTTTTAAAGAAATTCTTTAGATTAACAATCCAGCCTTTCCCCTGCAAATATAGGGCACTCAATGAGACATACAATAAAAAGCAATCAAAACAGTTCAACAATGAAAAACAGTGAAATGGACTGGATTCAGGACAAATAAATCCTGCCTGTCCTATACAGACACAACTATACAGGGGATGGACAGAGTGTATGGAAGGGTGTTCTTTTCCCTCTTGTACAACACCAGGGCACCTACAAAAATTGTGTGTCAGGAGAGTTAGAACAGACAAAATAAATTTTTCTTTACCCAGCATGTAATTAGTCTGCGGAACTCCTTGACACAGGATGTGGTGATGATGGCACCAAACCTAGCTGATGCCTTTAAAAGACGATTGAATAGATTTCTAGAAGAAAAGTCCATCAGAGGTTACAAGCCATGATAGGTATGTATAACCTCCTGGTTTTAGTAGTAAGCTACCTCAGAATGCCAGATGCAAGAGGATGCAGGTGTCTTGTTGTCTTGTGTGCTCCTTGAGGCATCTGGTGGGCCACTGTGAGAAACAGGAAGCTGGACTAGATAGGCCTGTGGCCTGATCTGGTGGGGGTCTTTCTAATGTTCTTATGGCGAGGGGGACAATCAGGAAGCTTGCGAGAGATAAGCAAGTTATTTTCCCCTTTTCTCTTCTGTAAGCCCCATAAATTGATAACGCGTCTCTTTAGACTTGTGCCAGCTTTTTAGCTGGTGCAAGTCCAAGGAAACAAAGGGTGTGGCCAACTAACTCCAGCAGGAATAGCATCTGGTGCAAGTCACTTATGTTGAATGCCACCCCCTTCCTCCTCCATCATACGCTAGCCCACCCCCTGATCCTCTCCGATCCTCCCACCTCACCCTATTCCACCCACCCGCTGCCTTCCCAGTGTTGGCAGGGCTCCTCTCCCCGCACTGCATGTGAGTGCCATCTGCAATGGCACCCCAGAAGTGTGCAGGTACTTGTGCTTCTGTAACGCCATTTGCACTGGCAAAGATTGGGTTGTTCATCTCATCTCATCTCAAAGAAAATTCCATCATTCCAAAATTCTTTATCTTTCCTGAAAATCCTTCAGATGTTTCACCTAAGTAGGCATGTCTGCAATTGCTGCAATTTTTTCTGTACATGACATTCTTTTCAAGATAGTTTTGCACACCTGCTAATTTTTTCCCCCAAAGTGAAATTTCCAAGGTGAATTCAGAGCTTGGGCAAGACCCTCTGAGGACCACTGAGGGAAGGAGTGAACTTTCCCACGAGACTTACACACTTCCCTATATGTGAAATTAAAAATCACTATTCCTTTGTTGTTTCCATTCTCCCTCCTTCATTAGTTATTATGATACGTATTGCTTGGTCTTCCATTATCAGTATAACTCCAGTGCACTGCCTCATTAACTTTGCTCTCTTCCCAGTGGCTTGCTTTTCCCTTTGCTTGTATCCAAATTGTATTCTGTCTGTTGCAGTTTAGAAAAATGCATTTTTGTAGTATCATAGCAAGATCTGGACCTTAGAATCTGGCAAACTACCATGTGATACCCTTCGGAACCTTTCAGCAGACAATGTCTGACAGAGCCAGACAGCGCAGGGGAATCCCGACCCAAGAAGAGGAGGCAGAGGGGGGTAGTTGTTGTTGGTGATTCCCTTCTTAGGGGCGTGGAAGCTGCTGGGTGCCGCCCTGACCCACTTGCTCATGAGGTGTGCTGTCTTCCTGGCACCAGAGTGGCAACACTTGTTAAACCTACAGACAGCTATCCCTTCTTGCTCATACATGCAGGAACAAGTGATACTGCAGGGCGAGGCTATGAGCAGCTTGTTTCAGACTTTGAGGTGCTGGGCAGGAGAGTGAAGGACCTGGGGGCAGTGATGTCATTCAGGGGGAACGGACCAGAACGGGCGTTCCAGATCCTAACGGGCTCCATGGCTGGTTCCGGGTTCCCGACAAGTGCCAATCAAAAGTGAGTTCTGGTTCCTAAATCATTTGAATGACACCACTGCCTGGGGGCCCAGGCGGTATTCTCATCTGTCTCCCAGTAACAGGCAGAGGACTCCAGAGGGAGAGAAGAATCCTTCCAGTGAATGACTGGCTACGCCTGTGGAAGATGGCAAGCCTGATCAGGAGAGCTTTAAACTAAAGGCGGGGGGTGGTGGAGACGTTGGTCAGCCTGGTCTGCAGGTGGGTGCCTCAGTTGGGAACCCCAGGGGTACCATTGTGGCTGGTAGGTCCTTGGAGAGACCCAGGCTAGCTGGGGAGGGGGAGGGGACATTGGATCGTGGCCTCTGGGGCTTACGTTGCATATATACAAATGCACAGAGCATGGGGAACAAGCAGGATGAGCTTGAACTTCTAGCAAGTGATCGTAAATTTGACTTGATAGGAATAACTGAAACCTGGTGGGATGACTCTTGTGCTTGGAATGTGCAAGTGGAGACCATCATGCAATGCTTCCAATTTGCATGGGAGATTAGCATGTGCCCGCCCCCCGTTATATAGGCAAATTGGAAGCATTGCATGATGGTCTCTGCTTACATGTGGCTTTTTCAGACACTGACTCAGATTTTTGAAAGTGGAGACACAGGGATTTCAAACTGAAGTCATCAAATGTAAAGAACCAACTACAAAAAAACTAAGGCTGAGCTCACCGTTACCTTAAAAGTTATGAAGATTAAACATGCCTTGGCACTTTAAAATTGTTTTGAATGGGTGGAGGAAGGCCTGCACTCTGGATGCTTTCCCAACCTGCAGAGCATTGGTCTACCTATGGCTGGTTCCAATGGGTAGACCTGGGCTCCACTGTTTTTAATGGGTAGACCTGGGCTCCTTATAGAGAGCTGATCCCAATGGGTAGACCTGGTCTCCAGAGCCCAGATCTACCCATGCAATATTGCAGGGGCTACTGGTGCCCCCAAGATGGTGCCCAGGGCTTGTGCCCCCCCTAGATCCATGACTGGGCCCCCCCTACTAACCAGTTACCGCAGATTGCTTTGGAACTATGGAAAGTGAACAAGGAACTGCCGAGTGAATGGGTACAAACTAGTGGTGTCATCTAAATGATTTAAGAACAGGTACTCACTTTTGATTGGCATGTGTTGGGACCCGCCCACTGGAAGTGACATCATAAGCCAGAAGTGATGTCGTGGCAGGAAGTGATGTGGAAAAAAGCCCTTTTTGAGGCCTCAGATGATTTTAAACTGACCCAACAGTTGCAACAGTATTCCACAGCACCCCCAGAACGTGTTAAGGAGGCCTGGCATGTTAAAGTGACCCAACAGTTCCAAAAGTATTCGAGAGCAACCCCTGAGCAGCTCATTTTTCAGTGGCAAGGCAAGGCCCACCTGGTGGGCCGCTGTGAGATACAGGAAGCTGGACTAGATGGGCCTTTGGCCTGATCCAGCAGGGCTCTTCTTATGTTCTTAAGGCAAGGCAAGGCCTGGCCTGGCTTGGGAAAGCAAGGCAAGTTTTAAAAAGCCACCAGCTCATTTCAGCAATTCCAAAATCTTACAGAGCAACAGCACAGCAGTTTAACAAAGACACCAGCTCGTTTTTCAATGGGAAGGCAAGGCAAGGCCTGGCCTAGCTTGGGAAGGCAAGGAAAGTTTTAAAAAGCCACCAGCTCATTTCAGCAATTCCAAAATCTTTTGGAGACAAATTCCAAAATCCCCCCCCCAGGAACTGCCGCGCCTCCTTGGGAGAGGGAGCCCCAGGCAGCCTACCTGCTCACGCTGCTGCTGCCGTCGGTGTCCCACGCTCCGCTCCACTCCGCTCCACTCGCTGCCAGGCAACTCAAATGTGCAGGAAATTCAAACGTAGCAGGGGGCGGAGCGGAGCCCCGATGGAGTCGACGAGTGGGTGGACAAATGGGCGGGGCCAACCATAATCCTAGGAATGGGTACTTACGTACCCCCACATACCCCCACGTACCCCCTACATGACATCACTGGTAAAAACATATGTATGCTCACCAAGAACAACCATGGCCTTTATGGAAATCTTTAAATCGACTGCGTGCTGGGGCAGGAAGATCTAAGGACAATCCCATAAAAGGCATGCTGTGGGAATGTGGGGAAGAACATCTTACATATGTTATCGTGCACACGGTGCCACTCTACACGTAAGTTCTTATGTTGGCAAGGGAGAATGCTGTTGAAGTGGCCCAGTACTGATTGAATTAGTTGTAACCTTTTATTTTATTCTAAAAATATTTTTGATGTATGTATAAATTTATATTATTGTAGGTACTTCTGATACAAATAAAGAAAAGATCTAGCATCTGTATTTCAACAATCCCCAAGTAGCGCAGATGTTGTAAAGGTGGAGTGTTGTGGTAATTTGCTTCAACCCCATCGAAGAACAGTGATTAACCTAGACCTCATTGCTGGTTGTGAAGGGCCCCCCATGTTCAAGCTTCAGGACCCCACAAAAGTAGGTCCACCACTGAGAGATCACCCTTTTCCTCCTCCTGCTTCCTGGGTTCAAAATGAAAAAGGATAGGAAAGCAGAACAGGAAGTTCTGCATGGTGGGGCAGCCCTCTGCTCTCCTCTGCTTGACACTTCCTCTCCACTCCCTTCTCAGATCCACAGAGCAAAAGCAGATCAAGCTGGGAATCCTCAGGATTTCAACCCTGGAGCCATCTGCTTTTGAGTGATCTGGTATGATGGTAGTATGAATACTTTTTCCAGCTCTTTTCAGTGTGAAATCTACTTTACATATAATATTTGACAGATATTCACATCTTCTCTGAGCAGAATGTTATGTAATAATAGACTCACCTGCACAACACTGCAAAGAATGCTATTGTATTTTCCCCTTTGTGCTATTCTACAATTTGATATTGTTATACTGTACGTCATTCCCAAGGAATGGAATCTAAATGGTGGTGGTGGTTGTGGTGTGTGCATTTCTGTGGAGGGAGTATTCAGAGATCAGTTAAACACTGATCATTAAAACATTAAATGATCATTAAAACACATTTGAAAACACATCTTGAAATGACATTTGATTTGTGATAACAGTTCCACACATTCAAGCCAACAGTTTGGTGTCCTGATTTCAGTCAGAAACATGCATGTGTGCAGTATTACCCACTAGGAAACACTCATGGTTAGTTCACACAACTTCATACATCATTTCTGTATACAAGTTCTGTATTACTGAGCCCCCCTGCCCCCCATGATTGGCAAATGAGTGTATGGACTCTCTAGTTTGAGAAGCACTGCTGGAAGTTCTGTCTGGAACAAGTTCATTCATCAATGCAAATTATTCCTTGAGGTTGCAATAATCAATTCATGTGTGAACCAGTCCTTGATGGCTAACAGCTAAATGTATGCCATGACTCAACTGAAAAAACAGAATGAATGAAAGGATATGAAAATTCTCCCTTTGGTGTTATAGCTGCGATGGGTTCACACAAAGTCATTCACGCAAAGATATCATTAAAGGATAAACATGCATGTGTGAACTTGGCTTGAACGCCAGATTCAACTAAGACAAAAAGGAAATTTTTAAGCATATCTAGCATACACCCCACTTTGCATAATCTATACCAGGGTTGGCCCCTCCTGTGGCCTAAGGTGTGGCACCAAATGCCACCTCTCACATAAATGGCTGTGTATCAGCCCCTTCTCCTCCCCCAATGCCCTGTATTCAGAGAGGAGAGGACAATGGTGGGCCAGAATGTTGGAGACACTATAGTCCACCCATTTTCCTCTTCGTAATCCAAATCCTTTTCAAGTCCAAGAAGTGGGAAAAGGAAGACCAGTGGAAGAAGATAGGTTGAGATGGACACCCCTTCCAATTGTCCACCTGGGGCAAATGCATCAGGTTGCAGTCCTATCCAGACATACGTAGGAGTAAACCCCATTGGCTAGTAGAGGACTTATTTCTGAGTAGACATGCATAAGATAGGCTCTCAGTTGGCATCTTGAACAGGCTGGCCCAGATGTATTCTGGACTCAGATTCTTAGTCCTAGAAGCAAGAAAGAGTGATTAGGAAGGAGGCATATGGATTCTAGTAATGGAAGATGTGTTCTGTACATGAATAATCATGATGTCCCTTTGAATGATGAAAGCATTAATGACTTCTAAATATAGCCTTCGGCATCTGTATTGCTTTCCCTGCATGCCATGGTCACGGTTCTGAGTTCCTACTGACAATCATTGGAGAATGTATGCCAAACACCTGAACAGAAGGGGAGAAAGGGTAAAAATAAGCAAATGAATGAGTTAATTAATAATTGTAAAAGGAAGAATTGAAGAACATCATGTGAAATTGTGAAAATAATAATAATAATAATAATAATAATAATAATAATAATAATAATAGGTATTCATATACCGCCTTTCTTGGTCATCAGATTGCTCCTTTGACTTTAATTCAAGGAGGTTTACATAGGCAGGCATTTTCTAAACCACAAGGGTTTTTACAAATCACAAAGTTCTAATCTTTCAAGAACAACTACATGCAGATGACACTTTCATTGTCCAGTCCTTCTTTCTTGCCGCATGATTGCCTTCTACCGTCTGATAATCTGCTTCTTTGCTCTCACCAAAGAACAGCTGGCTGCCCAGCACAACTCCCCCTCTCACAGGCAGCTGAGACAGCTCAGATCTTATCAGCTGCATTCTCGAGGTCTGCTGCACAGGGAAGCTTCCGGTGGTCTCAAACTAGCGACCTTCGGATATTATCTTTGGGCAATTACTGCGGCTTTAACCCTCTCGACCAGACCTTCTGCCATGAGTCAGCAGTGTGATAAAGATGTTCTCCTTGGATTTTGTCTTCGGTAATTCAAACATTTGGCTGCACCAAGGCACAGAAGACAAGGTTTCCTTCTTGCAGAGGATTAAAAAAAAAAAAAAAAAGGAATAGCAACCCCTGACATCAGTTAGCTCCAAAATGGCCCCTTGTATCAGCAATGAATTGTCTTTACTGTAACTTGATATTTCCTCCTGGTTTGTTCCTGCCTTCCCTCCTTTCCTCTCTAGGGTTCAGCAGGACCGTGGACAGCTCCTTAGATTTACTGGAAGTTGTTCCAATATCTGACTGTGCTGCCACCAGGAGAGGTGAGAGGGATGGCGGCCAGGGACAGAGCCTTCTCGGTGGTGGCCCCCGACTTTGGAATACCCTCCCCTTAGAACTAAGAACTGCTCCCTCTCTGGCAATATTTCGGTGGGGGCTGAAGACCGTATTATTTCAACAAGCTTTTAACTGATGACTGGCTGGCTGTTTTTTTTTTTTTTTTACATTTTCTTTGTATTTTTTAGGATCCATGGGGTTGGTTGTTTAAATTTTTAATTATTGTAATTATTTTAAGATTGTTTTAACTATTGTTTTTAATTGTCTTATATACTGATTTTATTGTATTATTGTATTTTAATGTTGTAAGCCGCCTTAGGTGCCATGGGCAGAAAGGTGGGATATAAATGAAATAATAATAATAATAATAATAACAATAATAATAATAATAATAATAAATATTCCACGTTCAGCTGAGCCTTCAGGCCCTGCTGACTGAGGCTGCACTCAAATGTCAAGCCATGCATTGTGGTGCCATGAAATGTGCCAGTGTGCATGGCTGGTGGCCATGTGTGCTGGCTAGCAAAGAACCCTCCCACACCAGCATGTGTAAGTTGGTAGTGTTGACAGGCAGTGAGTAGAAAGGGATGGGGAGAGGAGAAATGGAGGAGTGTCTTGAGTGGGAGAGGGGAGGCAGGAGGCAGAATGCAGAGGCAGTGAGTGGATCCCAGTGGCACTGGGGTGTGTCAGGATTCAAATCCCATTCCTTCCCTCATTCCCTCTCCCTTATTCTACATACCTTTTGACAGAATACAGATAATTTGACATGGGTTGTTTCATTACGTTCTGCATGACATTACTTTTTCAATGATCTATAACACGATGGCATTATTCATTAAAAAAAAACAAATTTTCCAAAAGATTTCCAAAATTTGGACACCATCCCTGAGCGCATTGCCCAGTGTGGTCTACACCCCCTAGGGATGCCAGGGGTCTGCAGAAGCCACTGGAGAGGGAAACAGAGGCCTAAGAAGTCATCCCTGAAGAGAGGAATGTGATTGGACAGACTGACAGCTGATTGGATAGACTGATGGAGGAAAAGTCCACCGTGAGCTAAAAGGCCATGATGGGTTGTGCCAACTCCTTACGTTAGAAGTAGGCTACTTCCGAATGCAGGTGGTGGGCCACTGTGAGATACAGGAGGCTGGACTAGATGGGCCTTGGCCTGATCCAGTGGGGCTGTTCCTATGTTCCTATGAAGGAAGAGGTGTGGTATTTCCCCTCCCCACACCTGAATGAAACACAAGGGGAGAGAGGGAGCGTTGGATTGCCTTTCTGGGAATCAGGAGACCAGCCCCCAGTCCAACCTTCAGGAAGGGGCACCAGGGGGCAAGTGCCAGTGAAGGGCAGCTCTACAGTAGGCGATGATGAGAGTGGTGGACTAGAGTACCTCCTCCACACTTCCTCTGTACCATTCCTCACGTCCTTTTCTAGGGAGAGGGAGGAGGAGTGGCGGAGTGGGCAGGCAAAGGAGGCAGTTGCCTCACTCCCGATCCAGGGTTTCAGGGGCCATCCCTCAGATAGCTTCATGGGTGAGCTGGTCCTGAGGTCATTGTGGGATACTGAAGGCAGATGTGGATTCTCTACCACTGGCATGATGGGGCAATTTCTGACTGTTGGTTCTAGTTGTGGTTCACAGTATTATTTTGCTGTGTTGCTTTGATTGGTATTGCATTGGTGGTGTTTGGATGGTTGCTAGTTGCTTTGGATTGTCCAGTGGCAGCAAAATGGGATAAAAAGCAAAATGTGAAAGTGAAAAATAAACCAAGACATGCTTCCCTGCCCCCTGATGTGCAGGTGCTAGGACCAAATTGGCAGCAGGCCAGCACAACTTCAACACTTGGTCCGAATGCCACTGAAGCCAGCTTTCACACTCTTCCAAATCCTATGGGAAGTTTCTGCGCAAGTTACAATAGCAGAATCCAACACAATGTTCCAAATTGTTACAGAATCCAGACATGGATCTTAGCTGATGTGTTCCCAACCCACGCACAAAAAAAAGAAAAGAAAAAAAAGAAAAAAAAAGAGAGAGATCTTTTGTAAAATAGGATTTTCAAGCACGGAGTCAATTTTTCTTGTGCTTTTCCCCAGTACATTTTTCAAGATGATTTATGGCGGAACACAACTGCATACAAAAATTAAGGACTCTCTCAGGCTGAACTGTCACGTTGTAGAGCAAGTCTCTTGGAAGGCGAATCTGGCAAGAGAGAAGCGGCCAATGTTGGCTCCTGTGTCATTCAGCTGGTGATCTTGATAAAACATGCCAGAATCAAAAGCCCATATGGACTTACTTCAAAACCCCTGGACTTCAAAACGAGAGACAGATGCTCTCTAAATGAAGGACAATGAGGGACAATGCCTCCCCTTGAAACAAGGAACACCCATTAGGAAAAGGCAAATGCAATTATTCTTTCTTATCTGGAGACTTGGGGGTCTCACAAGCTGAATGTGGGGTGGGGAAAACTCATGAAAAAAAGGGAGCACAGGAATCAAACTGCATCTTTCATCATGGGATTTCATGGAGATGGGGCTGCTGATGAACTTTAAGAATTGTGTGTGCACGCATTGTTTTAGATTGAGGAGGAGCCATAGGATCTGATTATGTCCAATTTGTATCCATTGCTATCCATTGCTATCCATTGCTATCTCCACATTCATCCTCTCTTTGCTGCTGCTTTTTCAAAGGGCAGCAGAATCTGTAAAACGGTGGTGGGGAAGAAGTTTAATTAACAGTAGCTTATTGGGAGAGAGTTGGGAGCAGGTGGAAGAAGTGGGCTGTCCTCATTCATTCCTTGGTGCTGTTCTACCATTCCCTGATGCTCCTCTCCCTGGTGCAACAGCAGGGGATGCAACACCTGGAAGGTTCTGTATCTGGAAGGTCTTGTTTGGGGAACCACATTTTAAGAAGGACAGTGGTGAACTGGAGCAAGTTCAGAAGGGAGCAACAACAATGGTGTTCTGGCTGGTGGCTCTGACCACGGACTGGGAGTTCTTTTTGGATTCAAAGGAAGAACTACACTCAGTCCAGGGGCAGGATGCAAAAAAGGTGCTTTTTTTCCTCTCAATATAGGGCAAAGCAAATGTTGTCAGGAAGCTCACTGAGCTTCAGTGACTGCCAAGTGCAGAACTAGGGGGTTGAAACTAAAGGGAAGTTGATTCATGGCATAATCCTGAGCCACATGTCTGCTGACAAAGTGTAAGCTGCAATAGTGCTCGCCATTGCAAAAGTGCTATAAAGCACTGTGAGATGCCATAACACGGCAGTCTCCAAACTCCAGCCTGAGGGCCAGATCCAGAGACCGCTGTTTCCTTCCATCTGGTAACTGATGCTTACTCTTCCACCCAGGGGCATTGGGAAAGCCACGACTACAGCCCCCTAGTGTCGCTACAGCCAGCTGCTTCCTGGTTCTGTCACCCCAGCAGGCTGTGCACACAGCATTCCATGCACAGCTCGCCGTGGTGACACTTGAGGGGCTGTCGTCACAGCTTTTCCCGGTGGAACTAAATGTGCCAGTTGTGCCAGGGAGACTTTTTAGTGCTGCAGCAGCATTTAGTGCTATGCTCTGCCAATAGCAGCCGCTGGTGCACAGGCCTCCTCCGACCCACGTGTGCACCAGCAAAAACAGCAGAGCTTTTTGTAAGGTGTTGTGCTGAGCAGAGGGGAGGCAGAACAGGTGGAGAAGATGGTGATGGGGGTCATCTACCTGTAACAATAATAATAGATCTTGAATTTAATAGCTCTGATTTGCTGCCATTCTTTGGGGGCTAATACCAGTGTGGTGGCGCTGTGGGTTAAACTGCTGAGCTGCTGAACTTGCTGACCGGAAGGTTGGCAGTTCAAAGACCACGCAACGGAGTGAGCTCCCGTCGCGTGTCCCAGCTCCTGCCAACCTAGCAGTTCGAAAGCACGTAAAAATGCTAATAGATAAATAGGACCACTTGGGTGGGAAGGTAACAGCGTTCTGTGAGCCTTGGTGTCTAGTCATGCTGGCCACATGGCCACGGAAGCTTGTTCTCAGGACAAACGCCGTCTCTTCGCCTTCGAAACGGAGATGAGCACCGCCCCCTACAGTCGGTCATGACTAGACCATTCGGTCGTGAGGAAACCTTTACCTTACCAGCAGATGAAACTGCAGGGGCAGGCCCCACAGTACTGAGGTGGAGCTGCTATGAAATGACAAAAGACATTTCCCTGTTTTGAAAAGGGATTTCAAATATATTATTGTTTATATACGTATATGGTAACATGCTCTGAATAGAGGTCCTGGAACAGCTAAAAAGGTATGGTATGGCTAAAAAGGCCAATTTGAGAGTGACAATCCCTTCCACACTGAGGACAAATGCAGTCTGTCCCTTGTCCAGCTCCCTGATTTCATTGGTTTCGGGGCTGCCTCCTTTCCTCAGCCTGTTGAGCGAGTGTCTCTTCAAATTGGGAGGGGCCCTGCTGCACTGCCTGCCTCCAAGCTGGACGCTCCGAAGTCCAGGTTTCCCAGCTGTTGAGGTCCATTCCTAAGGCCTTCAGATCCCTCTTGCAGATATCCTTGTATCACAGCTGTGGTCTCCCTCTAGGGCGCTTTCCCTGCACTAATTCCCCATACAGGAGATCTTTTGGAATCCGACGATCAGCCGTTCTCACGACATGCCTAAGCCAGCGTAGACGTCGCTGTTTCAGTAGTGTGTACATGCTAAAAGTTCCAGCTCGTTCCAGGACTACGCTATTTGGAACTTTGTCATGCCAGGTGATACCAAGAATGCGTCAGAGACAGCGCATATGAAACGTGTTCAACTTCCTCTCCTCTCATGCGCAAAGGGTCCAAGACTCGCTGCAGTACAAGAGTGTGCACAAGACACAAGACCTGGATCTTGGTATGTTCCGTCAGCTTCTTTTTAAGCCATACTCTCTGTGTAAGTCTGGGAAATGTAGTAGCTGCTTTACCAGTGTGCTTATTCAGCTCAGTATCTAGAGAAAGAGTGTCAGAGATCATTGAGCCAAGGTACAAAAAGTTATGGACAACCTCCTGTTCTTGTGCAGAGATTGTAATACAGGGAGGTGAGTCCATGTCCTGATCCATGACTTATGTTTTCTTCAGGCTGATTGTTAGTCCAAAATCTTGGCAGGCCTTGCTAAAACAATTCATGAGTTGTTGAAGGTCTTCAGCGGAGTGAGCAGTAATAGGAGTATCGTTGGCGAAGAGGAAGTCCCGCAAGCATTTCAACTGGACTTTGGACTTTGCTCTCAATCTAGAGAGGTTCAAGAGCTTTCCATCTGACCTGGGACGGAGATAAATGCCCTCTGTTGCAGTTCCAAAAGCATACTTTTGCCACCAGGAGAGGTGAGAGGGGTGGCGGCCAGTAGGAGAGCCTTCTCGGCGGTGGCACCCCAACTTTGGAATACCCTCCCCTTGGAGTTAAGAACTGCTCCCTCCTTGGCGGTATTTCGGCGGGGGCTGAAGACCTTTTTATTTCAGCAGGCTTTTAGTTGCTGACAGGCTGGCTGGCTGGCTTTTTTGCATTCTTTTTATATATTTTATGATCCTAGGGATTAATTTGTTGTATGTTGTATTTTTAATATTGTTTTTATTGTCTTTTAATACTGTTTTTAATTGTTTTTTACTGTGTTTTTAAC